>LOJH01061212.1:0-11022 GCA_001685095.1 Ellobius talpinus
TTGCCTGAAGATCAGAGTGCAAAGCTAAGCCACTAGAGGCCAGGGAGTGGTGGCTCACATCTTTAATCCCAGGACTCAGGAGACAGAGACAGATGGATCTCTGTGAGTTCAAGGCCACTCTGAGCTACACAAGATCCATATAGAAATAGATCCTTTAGTCCCAGTGTTTGGGAGCCACGCACCTTTAATCCCAGCACTGGGGAGGTGGAGACAGGAGCAATATGGCTGGGCAAGAACTCACTGGAGTGTGGAGTCTGAGGTTTGGTGGAGACCGTGCAGTCTAGGCAGTCTGAGGATCACCCCTTTGGTCTGAGCATTGGTAGAGGTAAAAGGTCTCTCTAGCGGCATCCTTCTCTGCTTCTCTGATCTTCAGCTTGAACCCCTCTATCTGTCTCTGGGTCTTATTATTCATGCTACAGTTCTCAGCAGGATGAATCTGAATCTGTCTACCTTCAGTGTCTTTCTGTTTTTGAACTTCACAGCGCCAAGGATAAGGAACCCCACAGGCTTCCAGGAAGTAAGAGCTCCCCTCTCTTAGGAAGGAAGAAGCATATGTCTTAAGTCATAGACAAAGAAGATCGCCCTTACTAACTGGAGCGGCAGTGACCCGGAGAAAGGTCACGAGAACAGTGTGCGAACAACCTCTTTTACAAAGAAGAACAAGTGGGATGCATTTCCGTAATACACTTTATGGACTGTGACTAAAATAGCATCATTTTCCATGGAAACCAGAAGAAAATACCTGTTTTAAACTATGTAATAAAGACATATTTGTCTATCAACTTCATATATTGATTGATGAACATTAATTTTCTACTGGTCTATAAATTAATTACTTACTATTTCAGTTTCAGAAATGAGGGAATTAAGACCTGGAAGTATTGAATAATTTGTGTAAGATCAACTTCCTTGCCCTCATCTTCATATATTTTGATCTATCTCTTAATGTCTTTTGATGGCGAGTCTATCTGTCCCTGTATCATCCACAGTTCTTAGAAATGGATGGACCTTAACTCTCGTGACTCATACTACCTGCTTTGGCAACTTTGTTATAGAGTTAAGATATCCAGAAGCCCCTCTACACACACACACACACACACACACACACACACACACAATTTTTTTAAAAAAGAAAAACTACTAAAAAAATAGCAAAGAAAAACCTTTGAGGCAGCTGGTTCAAGTGTTGAAAGAAAAGGACTCCAATTCTGCATTCCCCTTTTAGTGAAAATACCCTTAAAGACAAAAGACAAGGGGGCTGGAGAGATGGCTCAGTGGTTAAGAGCAATGACTGCTCTTCTAGAGGTTCCAGGTACAATCCCCAGCACCCACATGGTGGCTCACAACTGTCTGTAACTTTAGTTCTAGGGGACCCGACACCCTCACACAGACATACATGCACACAAAACACCAATGCACATAAAATAAAATAAATCTTTTTCAAAATATTTATTTATTTTTTATTTTATGTAACTGATATTTTGAATGCCTGTCAGGTCCCCTGGAAATGGAGTTACAGACAGTTGTGAGCTGCCATGTGGGTGCTGGAAATTGAATCTGGGGTCCTCTGAAAGAGCAGTCAGTGTTCTTAACCATTGAGCCATCGCTCCAGCCCCAAAATAAAATAATTAAAAAATAAGTAAGAATAAAGACAATGTTAGGCAGTCTTGGCACATACCTTTATTCCCAGCACTCAGGAGGCAGAGGCAGGTGGATCTCTGGGTTTGAGGCCAGTCTGATTTATAGATCGAGTTCCAGGACAGCCGGGGCTATAAAAAAAAAAACAAACCTGTCTCTAAAAAATAAAAAACAACAACCAAGCAAACAAAAAGAATAATGGCAAAATAAAGTGTTCAAGATAAAGGAAAAGAGCAAGTCCATGTGCAGGAGACCTGCTCTGAAAGTCGTGCTAATTCTTTGGAAACAGGAGCGACAGAGACGGTTCATCAGTCAATCAATATCCCTGTGACAGAGGGACATCACCGTCTTGTCTTAAATTCTTTACGTGAACAGTTTGAGGTGGAGCTTTCAATACGGAGAGAGATGATACCACAGCATAAAGTGGGCTTATAGCAGTAAGCTATCTATTCCACCTAAAGTGCAAAATTAAATTCTCACAGTACAGTGTGAGAAGCATGTACAATTCCCATGACAATCACTAAATATGTTCAAAGAAATATAGTCAAGACACACACACAAAAATGCTTAAGAAACAGTAGAAATACTTAATCCACAAAGCAGTCAGGAAAAAGAATGTGTGTGTGTGTGTGTGTGTGTGTGTGTGTGTAACTCTAAACCTAATCTAATGACAAGTACTTAAAGAGGACACAAACAGTGGGCCCACATGATGGTCTATGTCCTCTTCCAAGGCATTATGCCTTCTTCGGTTCAAATCTTTTCTTCTGACACCTGCTTAAGCAACTAACTTTCAGAGGCCAAGCCATGCTAGTACGAAGATCACCAGTTCATAAGAACACAAAGCAGCCGGTCAGTGACCATGCCACCTCTACTGAGACATGCAGTCTTACCCATCTCAGTGTACTCAAAAGCCAGACTATTAAAGTGCATTGTCACAAGTAGCCATTTAATAAATTCGAATGTGGACAAACTTCGAGGTCTTCCACAATGAGATAAAGTCCATTTTCTGGGTTCACACAAGATACCTTTATTGTAGAATATAAAATTTCAATATTTCAAATTTTTATAAAACATCTGGAACGCTGGGAGTTTTAGCATGATCTTAAATGTTACAGCTTGTCTGTCCTTTAGTCAGAGTTTGGATAATAATCTAGTTTATCTTCTATGAGCCTTCACAGTCTTTAATCATTTACTTCTTGGCCTTTCCTAAGTTCTAATCTTTTTATAATCAGAGTTTCAGATTTCAGCATATCTCATGCATATTTAGTTAGCCTTGGGCGTAGGTCTGATACTTTTGAATTGGTATGCCAAGTTCATGAGAAATATGTTGCTAAAGGTAGGTGTGGTGGCACAGGCTTACAGTCCCGGAGCTGGGAGGTAGAGATGGCTAGTCTAACTCTTCAGGCTCCAGGTTAAGGTGAGACTCTACCTAAAACACAAGGTGGATGGAGCAAAGTTGACTTTTAGTTTCTATATGCACACACGCACATATGTGCACACAAATATACTCACATGTGTGCACATACACACATAAATACACACAAAGGAAAAAATGATGATGCTTAATAAATCTAGGCCACAAAGGCTATCAGATATCTAAACAATATTTTTAAAAATTAAAAAAATTAAGATTATAATTTAATACCACATTTCTCCCCTCCTTTCTTTCCTCCAAACTTTCTCATACACCCCTCTCCATTCCCCTTCAAATTCATGGCTGATTTTTTTTCACTAATTGTTATTGTATATAAATATACATGTGATGCATATACATATATATTCCTGAATATATATGTGTATATATACATATTTCTAAATAATCTGTTCGGTCCGTATAATGTTACTCGTAGGTATGTTTTCAGGGCTGACCTTCTGTCACTGGACAACCAGTTGGTGCCCTCTTCCCTGGGGAGGGCCACCTCTGCTGCTCCCAGCATTCCTCAGTTGTCCAGAGTTCTTTATGCAGGGTGGAGGCCATGTGGGCTTTTCCCCATCCAGCTTGGTGTGTCCATTGGTGTGAACCTTTAAACTCAGTACTATTTTTGAGTAATTACAAACTCATCAGTTATGTCTATAACCATAACAGGCCTTCCAAATTGACCTCCACATCTACCACTTTTCTATTAAATCAGTCTCACCAAAGGCTTCTAATCACAACAATAGTAATGCTTACATTCCATTCATTACATTCTTACATCATTCAGTCCTAACAAGTTCACAGAAGGGGCAGTTTGGCAAGTGACAGCCTTCAGGCCACACCTAGCCAGCTCACTGTGTTTTTGGTTTTGTTTTTCTTTTTCCTTACAGAGCCCCAGAGATAAGAGCAGAACTTACTACTTTGCCTTTTGACTTGCTAAATCTTAAATATTTACTAATTGGTCTTTAAAACAAACTTTGCTCTAAATCAAATCTAGGCTACAAGGACCCGGTCCTTACAGCAAACTAAAAAAAAATTAAAAAAAAAATTGGCTCTTCCCTGTACAGCAGCCTATCATGGGTCTAAGTGTCTCCAAAAGTGAGCACTCTTTAGAAAGTGCTTAGATTTCTGGACAGGACACACTAATCTTGTAAAGACACACCCAGGCAGGAAGCCCACATTTAACCCCCACACACGTTCCATACTGATGGCTAGCATGCTTTCTGTCTTGAAAGAACGCAAGATAAATACTTCAGGTTTCTAGCCCAAAGGCTCACGGTCTCTGTTACAGTTACTCCAGGCTGCTGGCACAGCTCCCAAACGGCCATACAGGAAAGAGTGTGCTACGCCCATAAAGCTTCTTATGAACACTGAAATCTGAATTGCACAAAATTCTCAACTGCTATAAAATAGACTTGCGGTCCTCCTCCACTTTTGAAAATGTATAAGTTGTTCTCTGTTCACGGGGAATAAAAAATCAGGGAGCCAGGTGCAGTGGGTCTAGTCTAGAGGAAACAGTACAGCAGGGGATTGAAAATAAAAGCAGACAGAGTGGAACCCTGCAAGTAAATAAATAAATGCCGAACACAGTAAGTATATGGAGGAAAACAGTACTACAAAATACATTTAAAATACCTGATCAAGTATAAAGTTATGTGTCACTAAAAGTGTTCTTTATAGGCAAGACTATCCTTAAAATGGTGCAGGGCCATCCTTAAAATGGAGCATGGACTCCAGGATACCTGGATCATACACTGAGACCTGCTTCTCATTATCCTTAAAACAATGCAGGGCTATCCTCGAGGAGTGAGGACTCCAGGATACCTGGATCATACACTGAGACCTGCTTCTCCATTCACGCCTTTATTCTCCTGCGTAGAGAAAACCACAGGATGAAAAGTGAACCAGGCTGATACACTAGAAAGGTAACAGACGCTCTGTGCTATAGGGTATGCTGTACTCTGCCCCAAAGTCCCTTTGTTTTCATGGACCTTTCTTTACCCCTACCCCATGCTTCTGGTTACCCACATCATCAAATGGCTATGAGTAATGTTTCTGTTTGGTTTTGGTTTTTCAGGACAGGGTTTCTCTGTGTAGGTCTAGCTGTCCTGGAACTCACTTTAGCCCTGGCTGGCCTTGAACTCACAGAGATCCACCTGCCTCTGCCTCCTGAGTTCTGGGATTCAAGGTGTGCGCCACCACACCAGGAGAGAAATGGTTTTTACTACAACAGAGAGAATCCACACCCACTCACTGGGTGAATCAGCCCCCGAGTCACTGTACTTATATACAGGGATGGAGAGGACACATTAACTTCACAGAGGTGGTTGAGGTGTTCAAGGAGCATAGGATATTTCTTCCCTTTTAATATTCTGCACATTTAACTACAGTTACTCTATATAAACACATTTTTGATATTTAGTACAGAAGTATTCTTATTCACCTTCTCACTCTGAAACTCACCAGCTCATTTCAGAATTGTCTAATTTGAAGGCTTGATACAGTCTGTGCTTCATGATTATTTTAAAAGTTCTAACACTAAAACTGAGAGATTTAGATCTGCTGGGTGTCCTGGGATACAGTATGGGTGACGCCATGACAAAAGTAAGATGAACGAGGAGTCGTTGGCTGGAGACCAACCGACTGAAGACGAAAAGTTAAACTCTAGAGATCTGTCACCTTTACTCTTCTTCCTTCTACCCTACACAGGAACAGCATATTTTATTTTGCTGTATCAACATTCATGCTAATGAATTCTTGCAAATGAGCAAATGAAAATGCTAGATTTCATTTTGATGTATCAGAAATTTCCCTCATGATTCTCAAAATAAAAGCACTTATTCACTATTCTGGCTTCCCATGAACATGAGAAGGTGCTTGTGTACCGCCCACTCACTAACTATTCGGTATATGTAGGATATTTTCCAGTAATTAAAGGGAAGGGGCAGGGATGCAGCACAGTGGCAGAGTGCTTGCATGGCATGCAGTTCCCACCACCATAAAACCAAGTAAGTAAACAGTAATGTGCTGCAAAGTTAAATTCCAGAGCATACTAAGACAACCGGAAAATCTAATTGTTTTCAAAGGAATAAGGATAATACTCCCTAAGTGAGGAAATGGTCTTCAGAGGCCCATCTTAAAGTATTAATTCATTTTCATTGTCACATGGAAAGCAAAGTCCATTCTTCAAAGCTACTGACAGAAATGAGATTGCTATCTGGACAGTTATCGCCTTGCAGGCATAAATGCTATGCTATCATAGAAAACTGGGACAATCTCTCCAAGCATCTTTCTTGTGAGTACAGCCTGCTCTGCTGTCCCCCACCCCAACAACACAAAACAAGGGGCTGAAGCAAGTTTGAAAGGATCTAAATCTTGGGTTCGACTGTCCAGTGGTTAAAGTACTGGTCACTAAGCCTGAACACAAGAGTTTGATACCCAGGACACACATGGTGGAAGGAGAGAACTAACTCCCTGAAGTTCTTCTTTGATATGTATAGTTCCATTAAATATATATTTAAAAAGAATCTACATTGAAAGTTCAATGAAATTAATAAAAAGGTTGGTGTATCTTATTATAAAATTCGGGTTGGAGAGATGGCTCAGCAGTTAGAGCACTGCCTGTTCTTCCAGAGGTTCTGAGTTCAATTCCCAGCAACCACATGGTGGCTCACTAGCTGTAGTGAGGTCTGGCGCCCTCTTCTGGCATGAAGGCATACATGCAGATCAGAACAGTTAATACATAATAAACGAATAAAATAAAATTCTTTGAGAGCAGAAAGCAACTCAATACTTCTTGCATGAATAATATATAAGAAGTCTATTAAACATAAAGGAACATTTGATGTCAACATTCACAGTTATTAGGATAGTGTCCTTTTCTAGAACTTTGTGTGTTTTCTACATAGATGAAATACAGAGGACCAAGAAACACATTAAACATCACAGATATAAAACCAGTAAAATGCAGGAGAGAAATTCTGCAACACAAGTGGCCTGCATTCTTCTACAGGTGCCTTGTTCAAGCTTCCTAAAAGATGTGGGGTCAGTGTGGAAGAATGGAGGTGAAACGGATAGAAAAGAAACCCCAGATGAAGGCATGCTCTCAGCTGCTCTCCACGCTAGACAGCCAGGGCGCTCTTCTTAGCCTATCCGAGAAGCCACAGTTCACGCAGCAGAACTGGCCACTCAATAGAGTGGAGGAGGAGGTATGAGTTGGGCATCAAACACATTTCTGTCTCATATGCATCCTATACACACAGCCCACTGACATTTTTAGATGACATGTTTTGTGCACTGGTGTTCTGACTGCAATCCACAAGCAGTCACGCAGGGAATTAGCCACTTGTAATGCCACATTGACATTTCACACATTTCAGATTTTGGAGCATTTTGGCTTATAGATCATAGATTCAGGGTGTTCAGCCTATAATGGTTTATAGATCTGACTGGGTTTTTTTTTTTTTTACTTCTTTGTGTGGCTTTGCTGTCTCATGTCCTTTCACGTTAATATAAAGTGCATCCTTTGACTCTGTGTAGGAGAGGTTTACTAGCAACAAACTACCAAAGCTTCAGTTATCAGGAAATGTCTTAACCGTTCTTGGGAACAGGCATTGCCCATGTGCTGTCCACCGCAGGCGTCCTATCTGGGCATACCTAGGGATGGTTACTGTCCAGTTCTTTTGCTCCTGTTAATGGAGTAAACTCTCTGGTTTGTTAGAATGGTTGTGTAACTTCTTGTTCAAATCGGGTATTTTTACTATACCGTGGAAAAAAGAAATCAGACTCTCTTCTCTGGCGTTCGGCTGCTGTTAAAAGACTACAGTCATCAGACCTTCAATGACTTTCCCAAAGTATTTGTAAGAAAATCCCATGCTTTGTCACGTCCTCCTGCAGTTCCTGTTCTATTCCCTTAAATGCTGGAGCCAGTGAGCATGGAAAGATGCTGAGTAAGTCAAAATGCACAACACAAGCATTTTGAGAATAAAGTCTGCGTGGCCACCTCTTTCGTTCCTGCCCAAGCAGTAAACCACACTGAGATCAGGCTATTGCCCCATGGCTACTGCTGAGCTGGAAAGTAGAGCGCAGTAGGCAGTACAGGGCTGGCACCACATCTAGCAGGCTCACTGTGTGGTAGGTGCTCCCCTGTTTGAATGCTGATGACACTGTGGATCACAACGGTATTGAGGTTTGTCTTGTGGGGAGATGGGAGGAGTCTACTCAATCATTTCCTCACAGTATTTCCTAAAAGCATCCCTATTTACCTTGATTCTGTTTCTTTCCACACACAGTTTATCTCAGCTAGATCCCCTCAACAAGACTTCCACACGGGACTGTAGAAGCTGAGCACAATTCCAAGCATCTAACAGTCAAACAGTGATTTGAATTACTGAGTGGATCCATAAATGTTAGGGCGCCCATAGAAGGAAGCAAAGCGGCGGTAACAAACAAGCGGCCCCAGCCTGCCCCAACGCTAGCACCTTACGTTCGGGTTGCTTTTCATTTGGGGTTATGGATCGCACGAAGTCCTGGGGCGTCATAAACACTTCTGTTTCTCCAGGTTCATTGATTACTTTCAAGGTGGCAAAATATCGGAAGATTTTGTCTGGTGTGGAGTAGGCTCGGATCCTATTCTCGTATTCCATCACCTAAAACAAGAAAGTTAGAGAATGTTGCTATGTTAAGTGATGTTCAAGTTCGCCAATTCTCATCTTACTTTTGGGAGAAGCTGATCATTTCTCTGTAGCTGGACTTTTTTTTAAAAAATAAATATAATAAAGCTCAATTTAAAATTTCTTTCTTGCAAGATATCATTCACACCCTAGTTGAAGAAAGGTTCACAGAATTTGTTTAGAGTTCCCTTTTTTAAAAAAATAGTAATTTCCTAGTTACTGAAAATTAGCAAAATTTTAAAATGTCACTAAAAAATTCCAAAGGCCTTAATAATGGAACTGCTGCATACAGTAGCCTACAGGCTCTTAAATATTAACTTTTAAAAAGGGATTCATTTTCTGAGGAATTTCCTGAATAAAAAGAGGAAACAGACTTGAAGTGCCACAGGTTTGGTGGTTAGCAGCAAAATAGCATGTAGGTAAAATACATGAAGTGATAACATGGAAAGATAAAACTGTGTACCATGGAAGCTCAATTATTCACAGGTCTGAAGCACATTAGACAAGATTATCAGGCACAGCCTTCACAGGCCGCATATCTAGAAATAACAGAAGGCAGTGCACAGATGTCTGAGTAAAAGTGACAATCAAGCATGGCCACATTTATCTGTAAGTTTGTCATCTCACTATGAGCTCACATGCCTGTCGTGAGTCTCTGTTCTGAGTCCAGAGCACACAAAATACTGTATCAATTACACGGGTTTTAGTGAAAAATGTCTCTACTGCTTGGATTGTATTTTAGTATTATTATTTAAAGACAGGGTCTCAAGGCTGTCAGCTGGACTCAGACTTGCTCTGTAGGTGAGGAAGACACTGAACTCCGGGTCCTCTTGTCTCCGAATGCAGGCATTACAGTGTTCGGTACCACAGCCAGTACTTTTAAAAGCTCTAGGGGTCAGACCCAAAGTTGCAGGAATGCTAGGCAAGTACCCTACCAGGTGAGTTGCAACCCAAATTCCCCAAACCTTAGTTTTATATGCTGAGGTAGCCATTAATAAATATTATCTTATAAAAATGTGTCGATGCAATAAAGCTTAAAAACTCATTAGTTCCATGTCTATAAAGCAGGTAAATCCATACGTTAAGTGTGCCCAATTAACACAGCAATTATTGCATCTGTTAACCTGAACAGACGCTTTGAGGTCACTGGCAGCAGCTGTTTAGTCATGGTCTTAGTTGCTAAACCAAATGTGGGTTTAGCAACTGAGGACGAACTGCCAATTTATAACATGACAGGAATTCAAGGAGAACTTGCATTAAAATTTGAGATTTTAGGGAGCTGGAGAGATGGCGCTGAGGTTAAGAGCACTGAGTACTCTTCCAGATGACCAGGGTTCAATTCCCAGTTCCCACAAGGTGGCTTCCACTCTCTATAACTCTTGTTCCAGGGGATTTGATACCTTCTTCTGGCCTCTGAGCTTAGCGCATGAACATTGTTCAGACACGCAATTCAGGCGAACACTTATATGCATACATAAATCTTAAAAAGTCTCAAATCTGAGATTTTACAGAAGACTGAAAGACTGAGCACATGGCAAACACAGTAAGAACTATTCAACCTCTGCACAGCCTTGAGGCTTGGCTACAGGTCTTAGACCGAAGGCATTACACCTTAGACTATGCCTATTTGCTGCCAATAGTGGCTATGGAGGAAATAACCTTTCTGTAGCCATTTGTATTTCTTGTACCCTCTTTAAAGACAGGGAAGAGAGAGAAAGAGAGAGCGGAGAGAGCGCTGCAGAATGTTTAGGGCAAGAGGCTTTTGTGAACTAAAAGGTTAAATCAACATATCCAAGGTAGAAAGATAAGATCATAAAAGTCAGGAGTTTCAAACCTGAGAATCAGGTTTCTGGACTCTTGCAAGATTTATTAAATTATGTTACAGAACACTATTCATTTGAACACAATCTGAGTATAATCATTCTACTATGTTTGTTTATTTTTTCTTTGAGGCAGTGTCACTGTGTATCGCTGGTCAGTCTTGAACTCACAGATCTGCCTGCCTCTGTCTCTTGAGTGCTAAGATGAGTGCCCACATCCCCACTCAGCTGCTGCAGTGTTAATATAAACCAATGGCTCTGTATGGCTATAAAGTTTTATTCTGAAATGATAGGTTCAGAAAAGTAACAGATTCAGTAAAAGCCTCACATTGGTAGCATTTAGCATATACATATTAATAGCATTTAGTACGTGCACATTGGTAGCATTTAGTATGTACATATTAATAGCATTTAGTATGTACACATTGGTAGCATTTAGTATGTACATATTAATAGCATTTAGTATGTGCACATT
>LOJH01061214.1:0-11022 GCA_001685095.1 Ellobius talpinus
TCCCATTCCAATCCCATAGGTTGCACAGGTAACGCTTGAACTCCCGTATGAATCTGGAACATTTTAAGAAAAGTAACAGTCTTCTTCCCCTTTGTCACATAAAGGCTTCTTTGGAGATTTCTGATCTACTGGTTGGCTGAACAGATAGGAGGGCACCAAGGACCAGGCCACGGGGAGGGTCTACATCAGGCAACCCGGTCTCGGTGAAGCAGAGGTGGGTTAACACCAGCACACAGGTGGAAGGATGAAGGTTTTGGGGGGATGCGCCCCTTGAAAGACAGAAAGAAAAGGAATGGCATCTCAGCCAGCAAGTCGGAGCTCAGCCTGCCCCTGCAGGCCCTGGAGTGGAGGCCAAAAGTCTGACTAGAGAGCAGGATGTGCACACTCAAGTCCGAGCAGCTCAGTCCACTGAGTGACCAGACTTTGGACATGTCACCAGGTCGCTTTCGGCTTTTGTTTCCTCGCCCACGAAACAGGGAATAACGGTGTATGGCACACGGGGAGTGAGGGAAGACTGTCCTTCATGCTCAATTAGAGGCACCCCACAAACAACAAAACCAAGCATTTCTCAGACCCCAAAGGACTGGAGAAAGCTGGCAGTGAAGTCAGCTGCAGCTGACTGTAGAGAAAGAGCCACCTCCTTTCTAGACTGCACCCCAACAGCAGCAGGACTGTGGGCAAGTCTCTGACCAACTCTGGAGCTTGATTTTCTCATCTGCAAAATGGAGCTACTAGTGCCCCCCAAAAACAGTCTTGCTATCAGGGTTGGGTGGAAAACACACACACAGTGACTAATGAGAACCAAGAACACAGCAAAACCTGTGCCATGTGATGTGGGATTCCCATCTGTATGCTGTGAATATCACTGGTTAATAAAGAAACTGTCTTGCCCTGTTGATAGGGCAGAACTTAGATAGGTTGGGGTTTGGGAAAACTAAACTGAATGCTGGGAGAAGGAAGGCAGAGTCAGAGAGAACCCATGTAGCCCCGGCAAAGACAGATGCTGGAACTTTAGCCGGTAAACCAGTCACGTGGTGATACACAGATTAATAGAATGGGTTAAATTAATATGTAAGAGTTAGCCAATAAGAAGCTAGAGCTAATGGGCCAAGCAGTGATTGAATACAGTTTCTGTGTGATTATTTCAGGTCTGAGCTGCTGAGCAGCCGAGAAACAAACAAATGGCCTTCATTAAAACAGCCACGTTTCCCTCATCAGACTTAACTGAGGCTTAAACAAAATGACATGGCAGGGCTCTCTGCTCCAGCCCAGAAGACCATCAAGAGGATACAAGGGGTTGACTGATCCAGATTTTAAAGCTGCTTGAGGGGCTGGCTGTCCAGATTAACTGGTAGAGTACTTGCCTTACATGCACGAAGCCCCAGGTTTGATTCCCAGCCATGCAATTTAAAATAAATGAATAAATGAAGCCGTAGCATCAGAGCCCTAAAACTCCACAAGCCAGAAGAGAGAAGCGGATTTAGAAAGGCTATAACGCGGAGAACTCTACAGTGATCCTCCCAGGACACCTAGTTCTCTCCCAGTTGCCAGGTTTCCTGGTCCTCTCAAGTGTATGTGGTATATTTATTCATGTGAACATAATTTATGAATAAGAGGTCAGGCCGAGCTGAAGTCAAGGACAGAGCAGTGGAGGGTTGCCAAGCTTCAGGGGAAGCTACCGTCAGGCCTCTTTGAAGGCCTCCACGTCATTCCACACCGCGGAGTAGATAAAAACAGGCATTTCTCTACTTGCCTTGTCCCATGGCCTCAATCCTAGTATGCGTCTTTGGCTCCTCCCTGCTCAGCCAAGGACTTCTGCTCCTATTCGGTTCTAGGGCATCTCCCTGAAAAGGGGTTCTCCGCCTTGCAGCATCGCTCCCTCCCCAGCCAGCTGGGCAGTTCTGTTTTCTTCACCTACGGCCACCCCTCCCAGCCTAACCGTTCCGTTCCTCATCGTGGTTCTCCTTTCCATGCCAATCACTCGGCATGACTCTCCACAAGAGAAGCCTCTTATTTTTCTTTAACTCCTACCGGATAAAAAGCTCCAGTTTTCATATCGATTCCATCACCAGTGTGTCATTAGCACCCACCTTGCAACAGCCCTGCCTCAGCGTGAGGGACTCAGGAGGCAGAGCCTTCTAAAGGATCTGAAAGCAAGATGGAGCAGAAAACCCCCTCCCTCAGAGCCTGGGAACAAACACCACCTTTTCTCACTTCTCCCTCCACCCCCTTACTCTTCCTAAGATCCCCAGGCCTGACCCTGAGAGCAGAAACAGGCAAAGTTGGCTCCAGTGGAGTGGGGAAGAAGGTGATGACGCAGCTCAGATTTTGCACTTGCAGCTGAGGGCACCCAACCAGGTCAGGCTAGTTCCAAAAATATCTCTTCATCCAAATACAGTCTCTTGCTAGCATTCTGGGTAGCCTTTAGTCCAGTTTTTCAGGGTGGTCCTCGGTGTCCCTCTGTTCCTGGGCTCCTGCACTTGCCACCCTCCCCAGAGTCTGATGAACTGGCTTCTTGTAACTCACTGCCATTTACAACCAACTCAACGTGTAAACACTGGAAATATGTTTTATGAAAACAGACGAATATATCTGCCAGCAGAAGATAGGCTAAGTAAGTGTACTCAAAAAATAGACTGTGATGCAGACCTGAAAAAAAATAGTAAGTGCACGCTGATATGGAAAGCGTTCCCTTCTGCACAACAAACTGAAAAGACTCATTTGTAAAGTGGCAGTCATGATGTTATTCATAAACTGAGTTTGTAAAATACATCTGAGCCGGGCAGGCATGGTGGCCCACAACTTTAGCCCAGCACTGGGGAGGCAGAGGCAGGTGAATCTCTGTGAGTTGAAGGCCAGTCAGGGCAACACAGTGAGATCCTGTTTCAAGAAACAAACAAGCAACTGAACAACAACAACAAAAAAACATGTTTGCATAGGACCATAAATACTTGGAGCAGAAAGAGCTGGAAGGGAATCACTGTAAGGAGAAATCACTTTAGGGAAGTGGATGGACTGAGGCCAGGGCTCAAGGATCCCTTGCCTCGGATGCATGCAACTGGGTTTGATCACCAGGGCTGCAGGCAAATAAACAAATGGAGTGTGGGAGGAACAGCATATGGGAAGTTGGTTAATTCCTCATTATCTGAATCTTATAAAATAATTTCCCTTATTGTTTTTTGTGAGAAAGCCTTTCAAACTGGCATACATCTTTGACTTGCTGGCAGAGCTAGAATGGGGACAGGGGAGAAAATCAACTGTTAAGTGCCTGGCATACCCCAAGCTATACAGAGACCACAAGTCACAGGCTAAGCTCAGGAATAATGAGAATGCCAGTAAACCGAGACCTTATTGATTACCACATCAGACCCTCTCTCTTCCTTCTAGGGTCCAGCACCAGAAGAAACTAAGACTCACTGCAGTCAGAGATAGATAGGCATGAACTCTTGCCCCTTCTCCTAATAAAGAAGGGCTTCAGAAGGACATGTCACTCAAGAAATGAATGGCAGAACCAAGACTGTCTCTGTCCCCATCCGTGAAGCAGAGCGGGAGGGGGGAGAGGGCGGGCAATCTGGATGGGGACAGAAGGAAGAGTGACAAGCAGAGTCACTGGAGGTCAGCTGTGCGTCAGAGCAACCGCACCTTAGGCACACCTCAGTACAGCGTGACAGGGATGGTGGGGCCCTCCCCCAACTCTCACCTCAGGAAACCCTCCCCAACTCTCACCTCAGGAAACCCTGCCTCTCAGAAAGGAAGGCCGGGCTTAAGTATGATTTAGACCTAACTGATATTGGCCATCTGAGGTTACCTTGGTCAGTAGTCACCAAATTTTTGTAAATGTGCTGTACAAATAAATAAATAAATAAATAAATAAATAAATAAACAAATAAAAATTAAAAAAATCCAAGTCATTTGCCAAAAGCAGACAACTAGTTAAGATAAGAGGTGGAATCTTGCTTAAATCAGGTCTCCTGACTCTAAGTGCTGTGTCCTGTATTCTCTGTCTTTGTCTTTTCGGGACATGGCATGACCTCCATATTTGAGCAGCAGCTTAAACAGTTCCCAGGATTGCTGTGCCCTCCCCTCCTTGGCCCGCTCCCCAAAAGCTTGAACGGTTCCATAATGGCAAGAGAAGAGAAAGGCCCGAAGCCAACACAACTCAATCTGCATTATCAGGCTGAGTGAAATATTTATGGCTTGGCTAGTAAGATATATGGGACGTGCTTCAGAGCAATGAGGTCAAGGCAGGGCCCAGGGTTTCTTCAACAGCTATGCCTTTTACAGCATGACCCGATAATCCAAAGGTCAGGACTCTATCCTATGGAGATCCAGGAAAGAAAACTGGAACCAGTCTGTTAGCATGTTAGTTGCAATATCAGTTGAAACAGGTAAAACTGACTGCAGGAGCAGCCTCCACAGCCGTGTCTACTGCTCTCCCCGTCTCAACAGGTTTTCTCCTCTGTGATCAGCACCATCGGGCACTGGTCTCTTGTCACTCAGGTCTCTCGCCTCCTTTGGATTAGGAGGCTTTTACTCAATATGTCAAATGAGGTAATGAATGACCCTGGAGTTGTTCACTGGGCATTTACAGAAATTTTGCTATTAAGATTTTGGAGGTCACAAAAACAAGGCCATAGTTCAAGGCCATGCACAGGGTCCTTCCACATTTATTGTATTGCCGGTGCTTCTGAATTTCTCAAAGAAAAACTGTAGCTGATGTTTAAAGACGTGAGGCAGGGATGGGATAGGAGAGGGAGGTGGAGGCTTCTTCCTTGGCATGCCCTGACTGAAACAAACACTAAAGTGGCCAGGTCTCTTAGGTCTACGGGAGCTTAAAGGTGCTAACAGCTGATGTGGTCATCATCAAAACTTTAATGTAAACTGAAATAAAAGAACTATAACTATACATACAATTCTCAATTATTTTGAAAAAACATCAGTTTTTTTCTGTTTGGTTTAGGTTTGTTTGTTTTGTTTGTTTGTTTATGAAATCCGGAAACAAAATTGCCAGATAGTACAAGGATGTTTGGGATAGCAGAATTTTTTTTCCTGTTTCTCAATCCTTTTTGGCATGTTCTTCAATGGGAATGTCTTATTTTTATAACCAGAACACTTCAATTCAGAAAGCTGACATGACCTTTCTAGTGATGACTTAGGAAAACCATCCCTAGTATGTAACATGGAACAACAACATTGCAAAGTATGTTAGTGCTGCACATGAGTTTATAAAGACCCGTCTAAGGAAGTCAGGGGCTACCATGAAGTGAGACCACATGCAGGCAAGCAAAACAAACAAACAAACAAACATGTTTCCCCAGAAGGCTAGGGTAGGGATGTGACCAGGAGGGGTCAGGTAGGGGTAGGATGGAGGAAGAGGGTACCAAGAGAGACAACTGGAATCTGGGAGCAACTCCGAGACAAGCTAGAAACCTAGTACAATGGAAACTCGCAGCAACCTACGAGGGCCAGGATCCAGAGTCCTAGGATAGAACCAGACATGACTGTCAAAAAATAAAATAAAATAAAAGTCAATGAAATGATTCCTAGTGATATTCTGCTATGCTCATAGGTCGGTGCCTAGCCCAACTATCAACAGAGAGGCTTCATCCAGCGGCTAAGGGAAACATGCAGACACTAGGGGGCATGCCGGAAATCCTGTGGAAAAGGGATAGGAAGGATTGTAGGAGCCAGAGGGGTCAAGGACATCATAAGGAAGTCTGCTTAATCAACTAATGTAGGCTCAAAGGGACTCACAGAGACTGAACCAAGAGCCAGATGGCTGGCATGGGGCTGATCTAGGCCCTCTGCATTTATGTTACAGGTGTGTAGTTTGGTCCTCTTGTGGGACTCCTAACAGTGGGAACAAGGGGTGTCTGTGACTCTTTTACTAGCTTTTGGGACCCTTCTCTGCTACTGGATTGCCTTGCCCAGCCTTAATACAAGGGGAAGTGCTTGGTCTACTACAACTTGATATGCCATGTTTGGTTGATATTCGTGGGAGATGTGGCCTTTTTTGAATAGAAATGGAGAAGGATTGGATGGAGGGGGTTGGAGGGGAGAAACTGGGAGGGCAAACTTGGGTCAGGATGTAAAAACATAAATAAATAAATAAATAAATAAATAAATAAACAAATAAACAAACAACAAAAAAGTTATTGCACTAAATATGAAAAAAACCTGTTTCTCTAACTAAGTTCTTCTTATCCACAAAAATCACACACTGATGCCAGGTATGAGCAATGAACCGTACGTGCACACCCTCCTCAGGCTCTAAGGCCTCCAGCAGCACCTACTTCCCAGGAGAGCCAGGGCAGACTCTGGCAGACCCACCAGGAAAGAGAAAAACAGAGCCCAGCCCAGAAGCCAAGGAGTATCTGGTCTTCTGACTTCCCACGGTCCTTTGCTTTGCAAATATCTACAAAGCAGCTCCCAGGGACAAGCACAAAGTGAACCACTCAGCAAGTCAAAGGAAACTGAACCTCAGTGTTAACTGCAACCCTCTACACTGGACCTCCTGTCAGCATCCGTTCCTCTGCTTACCAGCCAAACCCATTTAAATCCTTAAGGAACTCTTCCGCTTCCTTTAAAGAGTGTTGTTATAGCAACCATAATAACTTTGGTTTTACTCTGGGGTACCAACAGCAGTTTGTTTGATGCAACACCTTCCCTTTGATGCAAAAAGAGACACTAAAAGTCGGTTGACAGTGTTTCTGTGTATTGGGAAGCAAATAATTTCTCTTCTTGGGTCCTTAATTTTCCCATGTGAGAAGCAAAAGGGTTGAGGATCCTCAAGTTCATTATAGGGGTAGCATTCTGAGGAGACACAGGCCTAGCTGTGAACTGTCTGCAAAGACCAATTGGTTGATTAGAATTTCAGTGCTGTGAAGATTGGAATTTTTCAGGTCCAGAGGCTAATTACTTTATCCTGGGCTAAGTTATGGTCCTCCGGGAAAGCCATTCCTTGCACCCCCACCCCCATCTCGCCCATTCTTTGCCCCACCCTCACCACCCCTCATGCCGAAATTAACATCTTGGAACACAAGATAAAAAGCTGTTTAGAATCTATTAACTTAGCAGGAAACTAAAAGCTAGGAATGCCACCAGATAGCATCTTGAGTCTATAGAAAAGCTTCCAGCGTTTTTTATGTAGCATTTCTATATACCTGCCTCTCTGATGGACCCACCAACGTATTTTTAACTTGACTTAATTTATTACTTCCTCTGTTCTGTAAAGCTAGAAAGGCTCCCTATAACCTCTTCCACATTGGAACATGGAATTAGGGGTCACCTAAATCTGTGTTCCCAGGCCACGGCTGCTCAAAGTGGCTCCAGAATAAACTATCCCTTATCCGTAAGTTGAGAGCTGTGGTTTTTACGCTGGCATTACAAAGTTAAACCATCTGGAAAGCAAGGGGAAGGTAAACACACCTAGGAGATGAGGAATGAAAGGAGGGGCCACAGATCATAGCTAGCTTTGGGGAAACTGGCCTCAGAGTTCTTTCCTTTGCCTGCTTCTCCCCTGCCAAACACGAAAAGCACAGTTACTTCCATGGGACTTATAAATAATAGATAAATTAATTAAATAAAATCAATGAAAACAATGCTTTGTTCTCCAGCGAGGGGCTCGGGAGCAGCAGATTACAAGAGACACTTTCCTCCCAATGGGGCTGATGTCAACAGCCCCTGCTTCTGCCCAAACAAAGGCCTCTTAGCGCCGGGATATAAGGCAAAACATCTAAGGCTCTATAGTTGGCCCTAGTTCAACTTGAGAACAAGGGGGCAGCCAGGAGAACAGAACAAAGTTATGGAAGCAGGATAGGCTGGCGAGCGGGGAATTTCTAAATCTCTCTTCTCCGCTGCACAGGGAACTCTTGAAAGGCATAATGGAAGGGTGCAGATCCCAATTTGAATTATTTTCTTTGTTTAACTCTCAACTGCTCTGCCTAAGGCGACTGCCTTTTAAGCTAACCGCAGAATCCTGCGGATGAAGGCAGAGCAGCTGGAAGACCCACACTCAGGAGGCAGAACTTTCTTTCAGACCTCAGCTTCCTGCCTGTAAAATACAAGGTTCTCTAGTTGTCGCCTGGACCCTTGCAGTAACAATGGTCCATGGCTGGAGGCTGTCCAGCTCTCCTCAGAGACCGCTTAGCCTCTAGAGGAACTATCCGAACTGAAGCATCAGTCCGGCGGGTGCTGTCACTCCTGCACAGGTCGCCCAGGATCCGTTCACCCCACCCCCACCCCATCCTCAGGGCTGCCAAGCCCAGATCTCACTAAGTAAAATCTGGCTGCATGAGCAGACAGAAAATAAAGCGAAAGCACCCAAACAACCTACCTACCTCCGCGAGCCTCGGAAACGACAAGAGGACCTGGGTGGCCTTGCATGAAGAGGAGGAGCCAGTGACACCTGGAGGGTCTAGGCACAGGGACCTCCGAGGCGAAATGCAAGCGAAACCCAAGACCTCACTGGTGGATTTGGTTTAAATTGGACTATTCTTTTGGTAGGCTAGGGAGGCGCTCGAGATTCCCCGACAGAGGCAGTCGCCAGAGCACGGGGACAATGGTGTGTCGGACAGAGTCTGTTTTAAAGGATAACTACAGACTCTTGGTTCAACCCGCACCTCTAGGAAACCTCAGGGGAGAGGTGAGAGCTTGTCACCTCACGACACGTGCCGAAAGGTAGAACACACAAGTGGGGGGGGCTTTGGTAGTCTCTTTCTTGTTTGTTTTTCCTTTTAAAATCTACAGGGTTAGTCCGACCCCTCAAAGGACACCTTTTCGCAAGGGCTGTCGCCCTCCAGCAGTGAGTGTCGTCTCCAAGCACCGCACCCACGGGTTTGGCTGGGACAATAACCTGCCCGCAAGCGGCTCAGAGGGCTGTTGAGCAGGGCTAGCTGCACTCCCCAGATCCCTAGCGGGACACACGTGCGTTTGTTGTGGTGCATGCGCTCCCTCTCCTTCCACCAGGCTCAGTCTCGGGATCTGTTACCCCAGTGGGCAAGATCGGAAGGGACCCGCGTTCTGCAACACAACGGCTTACACAATACAGATGCTGCGGTGCGGGCTCCTGCGGGCCCCGCACACGTGGATTTGTTGTGGGTGCGCAGACTGGCGAGCCGCGGGATGCTAGGGTGCCCCTCACTGGGCCAGAGACGGACACCCCCAGCCCGGGGCGGCGGCTCTTGCCCAGGCATCGGAGGCTGCCCCTCAGCTCACCCCTGCTCCCCTCCTCCCGGCCAGCGCCGCCCGCCTCGCCCCTACTCACTGGCAGCACTCTCAGCCGGGAAGACGGCGGCCGCTGTGCCCACCGCGCGCTCGAGCCGGCCGGGAGCTCTATTCCCTTTGTTAGGGTCAGGCAGTGCCAGGGCGGCTCCCTAGCCCGGCTTGGTCCTGGACTCCACACCCTCAGGTGCCTCCGAACCTCACCAGGCCGGGGAAGAGGAGCCCGGCACTCAAGCTCCAAGTGAGTCCGCTGAGAAGAGGGCCAGGGGAGAGCAGTGAGGGACTGGGGGATGTAGTTGCAGGGGATCGGAGAAGGAGGGAAGAAAAGCACTGCAGACCGGCGGGAGGAAGCTCAGTCTCCGTTATGCAAATAGAGTCGTTAAAACTAGAACTAGAGTCCTTTTTCACACCGGTCCCCAAACCATACTGGCCCTCTGGGGGTCGCCAGCGAGCAGGCTCAAGGTTAAATGTGCCTGTTTAGGACTCCCGGTAATGCAGGGAATCTTGCAGTCCCCCTACAAAGAGCAAGGCTAGGGGGGCGGAGCAATGCGTCAGGCAAGGAAGCCCAAATGCTGTTTCCACCCCTACCCCACCACCTCTGCGTGTCCCGAAGTTTTGGATTCGGTACGGTCTGGGAAAAACGCTCTTAACAAGGGTGCATGTGCTGGCCTCACGTAATGATCCTGATTGGGGAAGTCACAGTTTAACCCCTCTGAAACTCGAATTTTTTTTTGTAGAACACATACATTTTAGACCCTAAAATTTAGAATTTAACGAAAATCTCCCAACATCAAGCGTAGCCAGTACACAGCATCCTCAAACATTTTTTTTATTTTTTTTGAAAGGGAGATATTTTGGAACCTGCTACCAAGAACTTTTCTCTGCAGGTATGCAAGCAGACAAGCCTCCACTAAAATGGTAAAGGCAGGCTTCCTTCCACTCGGGTTAGGATAAGACTACTGGAGAAGTCAGGAGGAAACATCTTGTTCAAGAAGCAGCCTGGCAGGCTGACCATATCTGATTACCCAGAGGCCACTTCCGAAAGACTGAAAATGATCTATAAGAGGCCTGGAAGCAGGCATCAGGCTACTCCTTCAGTTCTTCATGTATTCCAGAGAAGAGATGCGCGCCTTCCAGAGGCGGTAATCCCATCCCAGAAACCTGCTAAATATGCGCCTTTGTGTTGAGAGAGAAATGAAATGGAGCACAAGGAAAGCAGATGACTGCTGGCCTGAGGATTCTGGGAAAGCAAAATGAAAATGTCCTCCTTGGGAAGAGCACTTGAACCCCGGCGCCAGAGCGGGTCTCTTCAATTCCAGGTAGCCACCTCCCCCCACACACCTGGGAGAGAAAAGATTGCATCCTCTTCCCCAGCATCCTTCTTTCAGGCTGTGCTTCCTCCATCCTTTGAGTCCAAATCCCTCTGTTGTCCCTTCCCCAGCTGCTATAGTGGCTTAATCCAGAGACCTGAATCAGAAAGTGACAGACAGTGAATTCAGTTCTGGGGCCAAGAAGCTATTTGTTCTTGGGTGAGTTCCATAGTCTCCCTGGGCCAGTCTTTCCTTTTCTGCAACGCGGAGATCTAGGGCACAGTACTGTTCTCATGATTATTTGAAATGGCTTGTATGAATCGAGTCACCTCGGGTCAACGTATTGAGCACGTTCAGAACAGCAAACTCTAGAATGTGACTAAACAGTGGCACACAAACTCAGATGTTAGAAGGAGGTGGCTTGTTTCATTCCTGACTGCTCAGCCCCGAAATAACCACACAGAAACTGTATTAATTAAATCACTGCTTG
>LOJH01061216.1:0-11021 GCA_001685095.1 Ellobius talpinus
ACAAGATCTCCTGAGTAAATTGGGAGCATGGGGACCTTGGGGGAGGGGTGAAGGCGAGGGGAGAGGCAGGAAGGGGAGCAGAGAAAAATGTAGAGCTAACTAAAAAATCAATTAAAAAAAGTCACTGGTGGAAGATTCTGCTAGAGGAAACTCTGACTCAGGGAAGATGGAGTATCTTAAGTAGATTTCTCATTCCTTAGGAAGTGGGGCTGTTCTTATTTCCATTCTTTTTACGTGGGAGTAAGGTTTGGACCTGTGAGCCTAAATTTAGGCCAATTCCTTGATGTGCAGCCAATAAAGTCCCTAAAATGTGTCAACAGCCTCTAGAATAGTGGTTTGGTTTCCCCAGAAAAAGCATTATTTTTTAGGGAGAAAATTTATGTTGATGATTTTCGAATGATTGGAAATCCTCAGGCACTTTTCCAGCTGGCCACCCCATGTGCTGATTCAAGATCAATTGCCAAGTTTGGGCTTTTGGCAGTTACTAGAATGACCTGGTCAACTTCAAGAGGCAGCTCAGGGGGAGATTTCAGCATTCCCATTTTTAACACAATTACTAGTTTGCTTCTGGATGAAATCCAGCACTTTACTTTTAATATGTGTTACTCATATCACTTTGGAATCACTTTCTCTGTAGTTCTACTTCTAAAACCCTGAAGAGGTTTTTACATTAGGAAAAATTGAAGACAAAATGTTCTCTGCTATATGAATTCTCAAAACCAAGATCTTGGATTGTCTGACATGTTTCTTTACCTTTGAAAGTTCAAATATCCTTTATTTGGGTAATTGCATGTAAGTTTTGAATGCTAATATTCAATGTTTAGATAATAGAAGATGGGATTATTCTCTTAATGCTTATAAAAATAAAGAATAAATGTTAAATATCTGATATATTAAAGTGGTATATTATGTTTCTGTTTATTAGGTAATCATAATCTATGTTTAGTGGAATAATTTCTGTATTCAAAAAGTGATAATCATGGTCATGTGTAAGTACTTAGACCGGCTGTAGACTCTGCTGTAAAGGAAGGAAACTGTGTTCTGAACGTAAAGTCACTGTGCTTATTTCATACTTTAGTGTCTTTGGGCAGCACAATGCTTTGCTTTTAATAATATACACAGTCAAGTTAATGAAACCTAACAAAGTTCACCCTTCATAGTGAACTGTGAGAAAGAGCAAGTGCTTACAACAACAGTGACGGAGAGTAAGATTTACAAATTCAAAATTAATGAGGGATAGCTTACTAGTGTTGAAGAAATGGGAGATCTGTCTTCTGAAAGTGTAGCTGTGAACCAGTCACCAGATCATCTAAGCTTCAGTTTTTCCCCACAAAACAAGCGTTATAACACCTAAGCCAAGTGGTTATTATTGTGTTAGGTAAGTAGTGCCTTGTACACAGTAAATATTCATCAAAGGGTCAATATGAAATTTCTGGGCAAATTGTCTTTGGTTTGAATTCTGACTCTAGAATTTACTAGTAGTTTGTTGGATAGATTAATGAATTGGGCTTCATTTTCACTTAATGCTGTTAGATGAGTAAATGAAGCAAATATATATAAAGTATTTAGTCCAGATATCTAAATGTTGCTATTATGATTAATAAAACATGACTACTTTGGGGATTCCTAAATGTTAGCATTGAGTGGCACCAGCTGCTTCAGTAACTTTCAATTTGCCTCCTATGGTGCTTGATTGTAGCACAAACATTTCAACTCTGTTTATGGGGAAGTAAAATACATTATTTTTCCACATGAATTTTCACTTGAAGAGAGAAGTTCATGTTGCTAAGCAAAGTTTGAAAAACATTCACTTGTTCCAAGCTCATTAAAGATGCTGCAATTGAAACCCAGGAAAGTTAATAATGAAGCAACTAAGACTGGAATTCAGGTCAGCGGTGCCCTGACTCCAAGCGATCTGCTATTTCCACTGTCTCATCGACAGTTGCATTTCAAGTTTCATTTTAATTAAATGATTTCAGGAAATGAGATAGCATCTGCGCATTCTTCTTGTCCTGTGTACCAATAAATGACAGTTTCTCCCAAATTTCCTTTTAAAGAATTACTAAAGAATGTTGAGGAATTGCTAAAAATAAAAAGGGAATGAAAGAGATCAGTGTTACTAAGTAAAACATTTCATCATGAGTTCCAAGAATCTGTTTTAAAACATATTTGCTCATTCTAATGAGTATACATTTTCTGATATTCAGAAAACGTTAACTTTTCACATTTTAAAATAAATTTATTTCAGGATATAATAAGGACTTTCCCCTAAATATGACAGCCAGAATGCACTTTATCACAAATAATTCTTTAAATAACTTCAATTTACTTAGGGATTGGCTATTATTAAGTTACACTTAGAATCCTCCTGGTATAATAATTACTTAATACTATTTAATTATGGTTCACCTTCTAGTTTTAAATATATTTACTTAGAGTGTTGGTTATCATTACTCCTTAAACCATTTCTTAGATGTGTTGAGGGGCTGTCCTTAAATAAGACCAACAGACAAGTAATCTTCTAGGTATGTATAAACACTGTAACATAAAGGGACCAAATAATCCAAAATGATATATTTTAGAGTAAAAAAGGAGATAACATTATAACAGTTGCATGAAAGGAGATGATGGCAAGACTTTGGCCACTCATATACAGCAAAACTAAACTAGGAATTAATCAGATCATATGGCTACACTCTCCAACACTGTTACTTCATTATATTGCCCCTTGGTAGTGACAAAAAAGAAAGCAATATTTTCTTTCCTGTATTCTACAACATCTGACACTTTATATAATTGTAAATGCAGTTAGAAATCATGTCATTTCAATTTTATGTTAATTTTGATAGCAAATATCCATTCTGTGGTTGTTAATTTCTGACACCTATTTATTAAGACAAATACTGAATTGTACAAAACACTTGAATGCATTTTAGCATTTGTTTTTTTTTTCTTTTTAAATATTTGTTTTAGTAACCATCTAAATATTGGAAATTTTACTCAACTAAAATTATACAGAAGTTATGTATTTCTTTTATTTGAGTATATTGTCAGTAATTTCTATTCCATTAAATTATATTTTTTGACTCAAAGTGGAATGAGGTTTATAGAAGCTTTGTGAATATCATAAACAACACTGGAGTAGAAATACTAAGTCATTTGGCAGAACAAATGACATAATTTGGAGACTTTACGGATGGGGCCATCAGCATAGGTTTCCATTCTCCATCTTTTGAGTCTTTAACATTGCTAAACGCACTTTCTTTATTGAATATTCTGGATTGTACGGCCTGACATTACCATCTGGTAATATTGAGAAGCTGCTATAAAATCTCATGTGGAATGCTCACAACCAGGGTTAAAGACCATCTCATGAATCTCACTGCCTGACCAGCAGGGTTTCTCTAGCCATATGGTAGTTGATTCACTGCTTGGTCTGGCAGGCTCTGTATGAACTTTCCCAGATGTGTGCTTGCCAGCAGGCTCATCCCTTCTGTTATGTGTTTGCTTGTAGGGATCTATGAGAACTCCTTTTCCTGGTTGAGCTTCCTTTGTGCTGCTGCTCTCTCTACTGCCTTTTCCTGTTTTCTGAGTCTGCCATTTGCATTCCTTGTTACTATTTTCCCACCATCCTTACAACACTATGGCCCATAACATCAGCTGTTTCCTTTCAGCTTAAGCCACATTAGCTTCTGTTTTCCTGAGCTTTGGCCCCAAACAACCTGTCAGCCTTATACTGAGCATTTTAGTTTTTCCTCAAATTAACCAGTTTTATTCAATTTCCATTTTGTATCATTGCCAAAGGCAACCATATTATCTATGTCTTTTTAAATATTCCCCTTTTGGCTCTACATTCAGATTATTACCAGATTGCTATTTTTATAGTTTTCCCAGAGACATCATATCTTAAGAGCCATTCCTTATTGCGTCTCATTTACTGTCAGTTACTTCTAATTCAACAACCAATTTACCCATCTGTTTCATGTATTCCATGTGGATTTTGGGTCTTACATATGGCTTTATGTATACCTTTGTGTGGACAAAACCACCAGTGACTATCTCTATCCAGTGTCAGTGAGATTGAGGTAACTCATCTCCCATCCTACCTTTCTGGTGTATCACACACCACTACTCTCTGCGCCCTGGGCACACAGTATTCACAGTACCTGGAATGCTAGCCCTCGTCTCTTCTATTGACTTGAGTTTCATTCTTTCCTGAGTTTATCAGATATCGTGCCTTTTCGCTGAAGCTTTTATGACAGAAAGTCTTTTTTAAACACCCCAAAACTCTTCATTCTTTTGTTAGCATTGTCTATGTAAAATGTTAGTATAAACTGTATTTTATGATACTTTTCTAAAAAGTAATGTGTGCTTATGTTTTTAATTCAGTGAATCTGACTTTGAACCCCTAGTTGACACCCTCCTCATGAATAGCACATACTATCCTACAATTTATGCGAGTCTTCCTTTAGTTTCCCTCAGACTGCAGGCCTGCATCACCATGGGCAGCAATAATGAGAATTTCTTGTAGGCTTTGTTTTTGTTTATATCTGTACTGTCTACACTAACTTACAAGACTGACACAGAATTAATATTTTGACTTAATATAATAGCTAAATCTGTTAGTTTCTGTTTCAGTTTGTAGTCTACATATTTTTATTTCTCTTTTCTGTAGCAATATACAATATTGTGAGATTTGGTTTTGGTGTGTTATAATTGGAATAAATAAGACTGTTGAAATTTTCCAATTCCATTGTCTTGAAAGTATCTTATTGTTATATTTTCTAAGCCATGTTTATCAATTTGAAAGCCCATATCAAGGCATTTACTTAACTGAAAACTCAAAAAAGGCAACTATGTATCTGTCAATGCAAAGAATAAGATGATTTTTATTGATTTGTTAGAAGCAAAATATGTAGGCTAATTCTAACAGGAAAATATTTCTCCAGCTTCAGTAGCATTAGCTTTAAGGATGTTTTGTGAAACAGAGTACATGATGGGTTGAGAGTTGAGCGTTCAATAGGTTGAAAGAATCAAAACAAGACCTTTGAGAAGTAACTGGATATATTAGAGCTGGCACTTAGTGAAAACATGGTAATTTATCAGAAATGTGGAAGCCATATTATGGCTCTAACAGGAAAATGGTTTCTTTGGGTTTCAGTAGCTGAAGTAGAAGCAATGAGGATTTTAAAAAGACATTGTAGTCAAATATTAAAGTCATATTCTATCTACTATAACTACAAAACTATACTGTATCAAAGGGTGTGAAATCTGTAATGAGCTGCTACACAGTGTGGTCTGTTTCTAGGCTGTTGAAGTGTATAGAAAGAAAGTGCTGATTCTTAGCTTTACTTTGCCCCCTTTCCACTTCATTTATTCTTCACTTATGAGACTTACGATTATTCATCTTGCTTAATATACAACTAAATAATAAAAGCATGTGTGTGTGCATGTGTGCGTGTGTGTGTATGTGTGTGCGTGTGTGTGTGTGTATGTGTGTCCTTGCAGTTATTTCATTGCCATTTCTACCCTAGGCTCCAGATTTTAAAGGATATAAGAACTTTACCACATTCCCCCTATTTACAACTATTTTGGGTGTTCTAATAACTTGGGATAAGAGATCTATTGGTATTAATAATCAACCAATTCTCATCCACTGGGTGGATGTGAAGACTTTGACAGAACAACTTTAGAAAGAAATATCGTTTAGTAAGAGAAGAAGGTAGGATGCCTACCTTCTGCCAAAGACAGTGAAAAGAGGCTCGAATTTCACTTACTCTGCTGAAGGTTATGGAATTTGTATCTGAACTCATGACAGAATTTTGAAGGCAAGGGACTTTTCATGGGGCATCTATCTCACTGCAAAGACAAAGGCATCAAGTCTGATTGCAAGCAGTCTTCCCAGTTGGAGCAAATATGAGAGTCCAGTTGATCTGAAGGAAAGAGACAGGCAGGGAAATCCTTGAGATAAATGTCCTCCACCAAGGTCACCTAGAAGGTGAAGTCACTGGGAAGAGGGGACCGGTGGAGACTAGGGGAGAAGATTATGGTTTGCATCATGGAAATTGTTGTACATCAATCTCTGAAAATTCATTCCACTCAGTGCTCCAATGTGTAAAGTAATCTCTGAGAAGATGTAATACAAACACATCCATGCTGTACGATTTTGGTTCCATCAGCCATACTAACGTGGAGAGTGAGCTGTTTCCATTCTCTTGGAGAGACTGGGTACTGTAATTTAGAAGTGGAAAGTCTGTATGAGTCCCAGTCTGTTGTTTTGCAAATTTTCTACTATGAGACTGTGCCAAGCCAAATCAGGAGGAAGTCAATTATTCATACTTTTGAATTTTGAAGAGTACACTAGACAGGTCATTTTAATAAGCAGAATAGTGCTGTCACCACGAACAAAGTGATGAGAGAGCTATTAATTAATAATCCAAGATCAAAAGTTATAGGAATTGTTTGTGTCACATCAGCAGCAAGAACAAAGAGCTGGTACAGTTGTTTGCGCATAAATAACCCTGCAATCCATGGGTGGGTGAGGCACCCAAGAACCCTGCGATATGAAAGGATATGATTTCATAATTTATATTCCCCACCGAGTTTGCAATCTCTCCTATAGTTCTAGGCCAGAAGTGGGTGTTTGATGTAGAAAAGGACATGGAGAGATACCCTCAGGGTACAGGTCTCACATTGGTTTCTGTTGTTTATCTTCTTTAAACTGTTAAGTCTGTGACAGGGTAAGATCTATGATTTTTTAGAGTATTTTTTGAATATCACAATTAGCTTTTATGCATCGTTACAATAGTTACACGTTGATTAGATGAAATTAACATTTATTTAGCTGAATCCAAGGAAGCAAACTGAAACTGCCAAAAATTCCAAGCACAATAGGTTAGAAAAACTGTTGATGTTCATGGAAGGCTTGTTAGCTTTTATTGTCAACCTGACACAAACTAGAGTCACCTGGGAAGAAGGAACCTCGGCTGAAGAATTGTCTCCACCAAATTGGCCTATGGCCATGTCTATGCAAAAGAGTTTCGATAGATAATTGACATGGGAGGGCATAGCCCACTGTGGGCAGCACTAGTCCTAGGCTGGTGGGCCTGGATCATACAAACAAGCAAGCTGTGGGAGACCGGGAGCAAGTCAATCATCAGGTTTGCTTCATGATTCCTGCCTCCATGTTCAAGTCTTGAGTTGATGTCCCAACTTTTCTCAGTGATGGACCTTGACCTGAAAGTGTAAGATGAAATAAACCCTTTTCTCCTCAAATATTTTCTAGGCATGTGTTTATCACAGCAACATAATGTAAGCTAGAATAAATGGAGTGGAATATTTAATAAACCATGAATAGTATGTATTTCTATGCATGCTCTTATTTGTTTTGGGGCCATAAACCCATTGATTGCCATAGTAAAGTTTTCTTTTTGTTGTTCTAAATTTCTAGTACATAGTAAAAAGCAATCCCTTTTGCATGGTTCTGCCTACATTTTAATGGGCAATTGTGTTAAACATTATAAAATTTCTCAGTTTAAGCCTATAGTTAGAGATAGCAATTTAACAAATGTTCTCTTAAGGAGATTTTTAGTAAAATTTATGAAACTAAGAAATGAACTATTTTAAGGTGTGTGTGTGTGTCTGTGTGTCTGTGTGTGTGCAGTCATTTCACATGTTCTTGTATTTACGTAGAAAGGATAACATTCAGGAGTCAGTTCTCTCTTTGTACATTATTTGAGACAGGGACTTTCTTATTGTTTGGGCCTCATATGTCCTGAAGCCTATTTGGTCTGTGAGATTTCAGGAATTTCTCTTTTCTCTGTCATCTATCTATCAGAAGGAATGCTGGAATGGTGATGGTGGTACCACACGTTTTACATACTTTCTGGATATCTGAGCTCAATTTATTAAGTAACAGCTTTTTACCTACTGAACCATTTCTCTGTTGGGCCTCATGAGACCCTAGTGTGAGGCCCAGTGTAACTTCTTGAGCCTTGCTGGAGTTTTGAGACCTGTCTCTGGCTACCCGAGATAGACCAGCCTCTGCCCAGCCACCACTAGCGTGACAGAATATTGTTGGCCCTTATTCCTTAAACTGCCTCAACCCATTCAAAGCTTCTCCACCCCATCACACTCTGTATAAGTTCCTGCCTGATGCAATTAAACAAGATCATGCTTCAACAGACTCCCAACTCAGTGTGTGTGTTTCGTCCTGCCCCTGTTCTTTCTGTCGGACAACCTGGCATTTCCCCAGCCCCACAATATATTTTATGTTAAAACAAAATGCCATTGTAGGCATTAGGGTAACTTCATGATTTCTTATAACTGGATTTGAATTGTGGTAACACACAAAGTACTATGTGTTTACTAGGTATCACTTGAATTCTGATTAGCCAATGATTTGCAAAAAGTGTTTAGTTTGAACTAACTTTATGGCTCCTGGATGTCAATATCTTAATCTACAAAATGTGAGAAATTTTGGTGACATTTTTCATTTTCTTGATATCTGTTAATAATAAAATCATTGTCCACAAATATATCAAATGGCTAGTATATAGAAAAATCCTTTTCTTTCTCCATTTGTTTTTCTTTGATGAAATTTAAATTCTACTTTATTAATTAATGCTTAAACTATACACCAAAAGTGAAACCAATTTAAGCATTGAGTTTATTGAATTTAAGGGAATATAGGGGTATATACATTCTGGTGTAACATATGTCAATGTCAAGATATTTTTCCTCCTAAACCTTTCTTTTCCACACTTTCCATGTAGTTGCAAGTCCAGTTTTTATACTGCAAACCAGTGATTTATCTCCCTGGAAGAGAGATTTCTTACCAGAACTTCACATAAAGGAAAGCAAAGTATACAATTTTTGAAACCAGCTGTTTTGCTGAACATAGAATTTTGGCAGTTTACCAATGTTATATGTTTCAGTAGTTTGTTTCTTTTAGTGACTGAATAGTTTTCCATTGCCTATACATCAAAATTCACATTTTTGATTATTTGGAGAAATATGAGATTTCTATCATAGTACTAGAGGAGCAACAGAAGTCTTCAAAGAGACTTACTCTCTAATAACTAAATAAAAAAACATTCTTGACAAAGACTGCATACTTCTTACAGGTCCCATCACCACTTGTAACAAAATGTGGGGACCTTAGATTTTTTTCATGCTTTGCTATTTTCAATACTTTTGTCTATGCTGTGGGTGGACTATTCTATGTTTTTAAAACATTCTAATAGTGACAACTGATTTTTTGGAACTATCAATATTTTTATATTTTTAGGAATTTGTATAGATATAATGTTCATAATAATTTCTGGATACATGTATCTTTGAGATAGTTCCTAGAACACCCAAGGAAACCTACTATGTAATAATTGGAAATTTTTCCAAAAGCAGTATAAAAACACATTACTTTTTGCCATATTTACAAGCTTTGATATAGGAAAGTAAATTAAGCAAATCTTCAGTGGCCTAAGTAATAGTCATACACTCCATGTTTAAATAACTGTTTGCAAATGTTTCTGTGGTGGCCTTTGGTTTTTATTTTGCACATTCTGAAGCGCACTCGCAACACGGCATGTGTGTTTGCCATGTTGGAAAATTGCCTCTTGGTTTACAGGGATGTTTTATTTCTGGGGAACTTCCTTTCACCTCCAGGGAAGGTGATAATCCTCTACTTTTAAACGACGTCACTTACAAATCTGCTAACCTCAGGGTTGACAAGACTTTATTTCTTCTGTACCTACCATATATACTTTATATGCTGGTATTTTAATTAAGTAGCACAGAGCTACACTTTCAAGTAAAGGAGGGCAATTTCCCTTCTCACTACACAGTTTTTAAAAGATTTATTAGATTTAATTTGACTAATTTTTAGAGAGAAATGGTTTAACTTACACAAGAGGAATATTAGTAGAAATTTCAGTAGCAAATGTAAATATTTTCTCTCTGTAAGTAAGTTTTTGCTGCTTTCTGGACTAGCTTCTTTGAATAACAATTTTATTTTATTATTTTTTATTTTTTAATTGTTTTTATTGAGCTATAAATTCTCTGCTCCCTTCCCTTTCTCTGCCCTCACCCCTCCTACCCTCACCTATGGTCCCCATGCAACCAACTTACTTAGGAGGTATTGTCTTTTTTTACTTCCCATGTCAAATAGTTCAATGCATGTCTCTCTTAGGGTTCTCATTGCTGTCTAGGTTCTCTGGGATTGTGAATTGTAGGCTGCTTTTTTTTGCTTTATGTCTAAAAGCCACTTGTCACTTGTGAATGAGTACATATGATGTTTTTCTTTCTGGGTCTGGGTTCCCTCACTCAATATGATGCTTTCTAGATCCATCGATTTGCTCAAAATTTTCAAGATGCCATTTTTTTCCTGCTGTATAAATGTACCACATTTTCCTTATCTATTCTTCAGTCAAGGGATATTTAGGTTGTTTACAGGTTCTGGCTATGTTTCCAGGTTCTGTGGTAGTTTTTGAAATCAGGGATTATGATGCCTCCAGAAGTTCCTTTATTGTACAGGATTGTTTTGTCTATCCTGGGTGTTTTTGCTTGTCCATATGAAGTTGAATAATTTTTTGAGGTCTGTGAAGAATTTTGTTGAGATTTTGATGGGCATTGCATTGAATCTGTAGATTGCTTTTGGTAAGAATGCCATTTTTACTATGTTAATCTTACTATCCAAGAGCATGGAAGATCTTTTCAATTTCTGGTGTCTTCTTCAATTTATTTCTTCAAGGATTTAAAGTTCTTGTCAAACAGGTCTTCCACTTGTTAGTTAAAGTTACTCCAAGACATTTTATGTTATTTGTTGCTATTGTGAAGGGTGATGTTTCTTTGATTTCTTTCTCTGCCCATTTAACATCTGTGTAAAGGAGGGCTACTAATTTTTTTTGAGCTAATCTTGTTTGTTGCTCCATTACTGAATGCGTTTATAAGTTATAAAAGTGTCTTCATAGAATTTTGGGGGTCACTTATGTAAACTATCATATCATCAGCAAAGAGTGAGA
>LOJH01061217.1:0-11021 GCA_001685095.1 Ellobius talpinus
GGAGGAGGAGGAGGAGGAGGAGGAAGTGCTATCAGGGAGAATAACAGAGAGGTCACTGTGCCCAAGACCCTGGAGCCACTGGAGCCAGGCCTCTGCCTTTGCTGGCGTGTCTGCCACTCTACAGGGAAGGAAGCAACACAAAATTGTCTGTATCACACTCGCATTTTAATCAGTCTTTCTCTAAACTCACAATCAAATCAAAATGTTGGGTATTTCTAACGGGCTGTGGTTTGTGTTTTACTACATGGGCAAATCTCCCTGAAGCTAGAATACAGTGCTGTCATGTGGTACAGCCTCCAGTTCAGGGACTGAGTTCGACATGAACCCTGCGGACTGCCCCACACCTGTGGACACAGAGCCCATATCTGCTGTACCCGTGTCCTCAGGGGAAGGTGACCACTGATTGGATGGATGGCTGCTTTTCAAGTGTTTTCCTCTGAGCTGTCTAGAGAGGGGGAGAGGATCCCCCTCAAGCCTCATCATATCTCCCCCATCTCAGTGGAGATGTTAGTGCCTGTGGATGGTGCCTGAATGGTAAAGGATTGTCTCACTTCCTGGCCTGACTGGGAAAAGGAACCTCTGGAATTCTGCTTAAGGAAACTGGTGAGCTCGAGAGACTGCTGGGGTTCTTTGTCACAGAAAGGGATCCCAAGTGCCCTCAAGTTCTGGAAGGTGAAGATGAGACCCCTGTTAAAGGCATTTCTGACTCGGCCTCTGGGGGGCTGCTAGCCAGCTGTGGCTCGGTAGCTGTCAGCCACTGTGGAGGCTTCAGGGAACAAACCCCTAGCAACATGGTTGCCGCTCCTTATGGTAGGTGCTGGGGGCCATCTGAGGGCAGTCTCTGTTCAGTCAGATACTCCCACTCTAGCAGTGGGGAGCTCCCTGATACCCCATCCTTTAGAATGTCCCTGGATAGCATTAGCTCTGAATGTTTCGGTTCCTCACCAAATGACCAGCAGTGGGCAGGCACTCAGATCTCCAGCCCCCAAGTGCCATTTTGCACCAGAGGCTAGCTTCATCATTCAGATCCGCCCACCTTCAGTACCTCCACGCTCAGTGCCACACATCTGCACAGGGTTTCCGAGCTGACAACGCTCTCCACTCCGGGCATCCCATGGCTTGCCCTGCCCTTTGGGTGCCTGGTGAGACACACTTCGTCCAGAAGACCAGCCCAGTACAAGGGGAAGGGAGGACCCCAAGCTTCATCATTTCTGCCTCAACCCATCCTCCTCCAACTCATAGAAGCTTAGGACCTGCACTTGCCAGGGCAAACCCCAACATTTTATCATTTCCTATCAACCTATGTGTTTTACGGGACCTACTAATTACGGCACACACACCTGTAATTATGATAGTGCCTCTCCCAGCCGTACACTAGGTAGAACCTCTTAATTATAACTCAAACAATTAATCAACCAGCACACATTTTCTGAGCATCTGGCCCACGCATGGCTCTGCCAGGCACTGGGAAAGGAAAACCACACAGCTCCGTTCTGTTTCAACCAGGAATTCACTCTCCTCTCCTCCCTTGCCTCCCAAACACCCAACTTGGTTTTGTTATTTTGTTTTGTTTTGTTTAAATTATGGCAACTTCAAGGTGGGGGTGTGTGAAAACTCAAAATGGAGTATACAAATTGGCACTGCCCTTGGAAAGCTGTCATTGGTCTCCCAGAAACGAGAGCCATCTCTGGACAGCACTGAGTGTGCCTCTTTGTCTGCATAGACCATACAGGGCAGGGTCCCCCGGCAAGTGGGTTTCACCCCTGGATATGCAACACCCCCCCTTCCCGGGATTCATAGCATAAGGGAACACAGCAATCCCATTGACAACCTACCCAAGCCTGTGAGAGGCCAGCGACAACCTACCCAAGCCATTAAAGGGTCAGTGAAAGTCCTGCATGGCCCTAGAGGGAAGCGAGGACAGTCCTCTTGCCTTTGGGGCTTGTGGATCCCCACCCCCACCCCAATCAGTGGAAATGAAAAACACTTGCTGAAGACAAATTCCTGTTGGGGTGGGTGGAGTGGGGTACTTAACTGACCCAAGGGCAGGGCTACAGTGTGAGCCACGACTTAATCACTCCCAGAGTTCCAGACTGGATCAAAATCCATTATTCACAGCATGCCATTGCTCCGAATGCTGCCCTGGCCTTTTTTAGCCAAGGGCAAAGGAGAGACAAAAGAAGACAGAGGATGCGAGGGAGGATTTCTAGGGCCTCCAAGGGCCAAGGACAAGGCTGCCTCTGAGCTTCTAAACTCCAGGGTCCAAGAGCAGGAGAATTTGAACCAAAAAGGTTCCGAGGACAGCACATGATCTCAGTTCTGCCTCGCGGGGCAGTGCTTCAAGAGTGAGAACTCGGCTGAGACCTAGGGGCTTCCAAACTCTGAAATCCTTCGATGGCAAACACGCGTAGGGTGCCCTCAAAATCGCGAAGTTGGACAATCTTCCAGGGCGCATAGGAACCAGCTCACCTTCCACATACAATTAATTGCCCAGGCTCAGAGCCACTCAGCACCCAACACTCCTCACTCTCGGGGCCACTGTCCCGACCAGAGGCAGCTATCCGAGCCAGAGAGGACAGAGACTTCGAAGAGTCGATACCCGCACCCCGCATCCTATTCAAGCCGGCGCCCTGGTAGGTTAGAGAGGGAAGGGTAGCAGGACAGCCAAGCGTGCAAGGCGCGTGTGCGCGCGACTGCGCGTGTAAGCGGTGGGTGGGTGGGTGTTCACTTCACCGTCTCGGACCAGAAAAGGGAACCAGCACCGCGGACTCGCCCCAGTCACCTCTCCCCCGAAGCCGTTGCTCACAGCCTTCGAGGCCGGGGCTGTCCGGGAGAGCCCTGGCCCCTTCCCGGATGCAGACCTCCTGCGCCCTCCTCTCCCCTTCTTACCCAGGATCCGGTAGAACCGACGCGGGCAGACGGGGCGGCAGCAGGACCCAGTCTCCGGCAGCCGCCCGAACCTCCATGAAAGCGCACCACGCGGCCAAGCCCGGTCCTCCGGCTTCCAGCGCGTGGAGCGCGGGCGACCCCGCTCCGCTTGCCCCAGCCCGGCTCGACCCCTCGAGCGCCCCTACGTGGGCTACGGCGCCCTCAGCGCGGCCAGCTACCCTAACTGAACTGCGTTCCCTCCGGTGGCCACCCGCGGACAGGTACCCACGTTCCGCTCGGACCCGGGCCGGGCCGCAGGGACCCCTTTCGCAGCTACGCCCCTATTCCCGAACGGTCCCAGAGACGATTGGTGCAGACTCGGGTCACACACTGGAAATTCAACTTTACCTCCGGCGCGGGCTTCTGGCTGCTTGCTTCGCGTGCCCGGCCGTAGGTCCTCGGGGCGGAGCGCAGCGTCCCCAGAGCCCACAGCTCAGAGTCCGGCACCGCCCCGTGAGCCGCCCCCGGGCCGCCCAGGCCAACGCGTCCCGGTTACGGTAGCGAGGCGCCCCCTCGTGCCCAAAGGGTCCCAGGGCGAGGACCCCCGTCATGGCCGGGGGAGAGTTTGGCTTCTTTGGGCACCTTGCGGAAGGACAAAGACATGCGCTTCTGCACCCACACACCCAAACACATGGGCTTCTTCACTCACATTCAACCACACTCAGAGAGGAACACATAGCTACACAGGTACACACATATGAACTCCCATGCTCACTAGTGCACCCATTCACCACCCGTCTACAACCTAGGGCACTCATACAAGCACAAGGCACACACTCATGGTTTATGCACAGGCACTTGCTCACACACATTCGGGAGCTAACGGTGCTCTCTAGTGCACACAATCAGACACAATGGCATGGCACACTCATTCTTACACACAACCGCACAGCCACTCATACCAAGTAAGGGGCTCACTCACTTGAACTCACACCGTGTGCCATTTGAGACGCTCGAACAGACTCCTACATACCCATGCCCCAAGAGAAGGAAGCAAAGCCCTTCTAAACAAACTCCAGAGACATTGGGAGGTTGAGGTTTGAGTTTCCAGTCTATGGACAAGTTCCAACTGTGGATTCTGGAGGCACACGTCAAGCAGGAGGTGTGGGCTTCGCGCTCTGATAGGGACCTTATATGGATCTGGTGGCAGGAGGCCTCTTGTGGCCGCTGTGTCATTGTTTGCATGGAGATGACAATGTTCTTTTCCAGCTTCTGTCCTGCACCAGGCCTGCAAGAGAGGGATTTCCTCCCTGGAAACCATTCACTGGGTGTAGAGCTCAGGAGCCCAGACACTGCTATCCCTGGAAGGCCACCATGTTCCGCAGGAAATGACTGCTTTTGGGACCTGTGCTCCTTGAGGCAGTCCTACTTGTCAACACACTCTGTCTCTGGGGACAGGTGCTCCCGGCCAGCCCTCTGGATACTTGTGTAGACAGAGGCAGGGCAGGCTGGGAATGCCTTTGGTGCGATGATAAGTGGATTGATATGGGGGGCAGCTCTCAGGAAGCTGGCAGCCAGTGCCCAGCTGGTCCAGTTCTCACAGGTATACAGGGTTCCAGGTGATTTCTGGGCTTCTTATTCTCTGGCCCTGTGCTGTTCTTCCTGGTAGGAAAGGGCCAGGTCCAGCTTTCAGACCCTTGCCTTGTGCCTCTGGGTCACAGTGACCATGCACTGGAACTAACCCGTCTCCCTCACTTTTGCACACCCTGTACCTCTGTGTACCCAGCCAAAGCATTCATTATTCTTCCTGGCACCCAGCACACCTGTAGATGACCCCATCTTTGTTCAACCCAAGTCCCTGCATTTTCCATGTGGTTGTTGGTATTCATTTCCCTGATCCATTGCAATCTTCAGGTTTTTTTTTTAAAATCCTTGAAATGTAGATTACAATTTATTCCTATTAAATGTCATCTCATCCATTTTTATTTACCCTGTTAGTGAGCCTGTCAGATGCTTTAGAATCTTAGCCTTCCTTACTCTGTCCCCTTAGCTCCCTGGACATCTACAAAACTGATTAGTTAGGGTGGTTTGTTCTCAGTGTGGGTCTGGTTTTCAAAGGCACACACACACACACACACACACGCTACAACCCAGCACTCCACCCCAGGGCAGGCTCTGATTCTGGCAAGAACTAACAGTTGTGGGCTCAGGTGTTATACCAGCCTCAATGCTGGTCCCCAGTCGGCTGTTTTATCCATCCAATATTTCTCACGTGTTTTAGAATGATGGCAGCATTGATTGGCTATCCTTTGAAATTGAAATATAATTGATGCGATGTTTAAACTGACAAGCCTACTCCCAATATTACACACATCCCCAAACAGGACAACACGTATAACCCAACACGACTTCATCAGTATCTACCACCCCAATTCATGTTTTATAGATCTGGGCAGGTGAGCTCATCTGCCTCTGGTTTCATAGGAGTCTGCACCCCTTACCTCTGTCTGAGTGCCCTTGTCTGTAGGCTGAGAACAATGGCGAGAACTCTGTGTTGTTCCCTTTGGTAACTGAATGGAGTAATGGGAATGCCAGGCCCTCTGTAAAAGCACTGAAACTGTTAAAAACTTGCAAAACACTGAAATGGAATGTTACAAATTTTGTAAAAATGTTTCAGAAAAGTTGACACACTAACCATTGCTGCAGTTGAGAGAACTTAGGATGCAGGATCCAGTAGGTGTGGTGAGGTCACCAGTTCAGCTTCCTGCCCTAGGAACCGTGGTGTCTCCAGGCATAGTGATATTCTAAGGAGCATTCATTCATACAACCAACTCTCCATGTAGGCAGAATGCCTGCGCTTCTTCCATCTCTCCAGGTCCCATACATAATCCCCAACTGGGCGCCACCTTCCCAATTCTCATTGCTTCATCTCTGGACTTCTGAGTATTTTTGTCTTAGACAGCACCAGCAGAATCTGACTAGGGAGGACATGGGACATTCTGTTGGCTGCTGATGCCACCATGAGCTTCTCCCACCAATAGGGAAGCCCTGGGAAGTTGGTGGGAAGTAGTAGTGACCCTGACAACATGGGCTTACTCTGTTTTATTCTTTTCTAAATGACATGAAGCTCACATCTGGGTGAGGTATTTACACTTTGGGGTAGCCACTGTTTCAGGAAGGAGGGATGTTTTAGATTGGTTTCTGTCTACGGTACATTATTATTATAGGGGGAAAGAATCAACTTGCAAAGAATCAACACAAAAGGGGAAATAACAAACTTCTCATAGCTCCGTTATGTAAACTTAACCACTGTTAATATTTTGGTCCCATTTTGACACCAAAACACTTGGGTCATTTTTATGTAAAAATACTTTGGATTCATTTATATACAATAATAGCATTATAACATATGCTGGCATTTCACCACCGAACAGGTAACGAATGTTCCCCCATGTTTCCATCATCCCACATAAAAGTTAGGAGTTACTGAAACAGAATGCCAGTCTCTGGGACTTGTACCATGCCTTATTAATCAACATGGTATTCTTTCCAACTTTCCACTCTCAAAGAACTTTACCTTCATAGACGTATTTGGGTTTCCTCTCTTGGCTATGTTAACGTATTACCTAATCCCAGTCAGTTGGCACACTGTTAGCCAAAAGTCTCAGATATAAATGTTGCTTTGACCTGAAGTTGAAAATTGATTTCTTTGAAGAACCAGGAAACTCTGAGCACGTTGGCCTCTCTGTCTTAGCAAACACTGGCCTGCAAGGATGGGGCATGTTTTATTTCTCCATCATTGATCCTCAGCACAGGGCCTATCATGTGAGCTTGTGAGTTAATAGATCCTTACTGTTTGTATCAGTAAGAAGGTGGTGAGTGGATACTGTTGTAAATTGTGTGTTATAAAGTAAACAGAGGCACAATAAACCTGTAGAGACATTGAGCCCATAAAGATTAGCATACTGGGCAGCAGCAGCCCAGAAGTGAGGATGTCACAGGACAAACACAATGTGGCAAACGGCAGAAGTTGGACTGGGTATGGTGGTGGGGCCACATAGACAGCATCTCCACTGGAGAGCACTCGTTATGTAACACGACTGCCTGAGCTTAGGTTCTGTTTCTCTTTAACACAGGCATTTACAAGGCACAGCCAAGTGTTCCTGATGTTTGCAAACCAAGTGCGCTGGGTCGCTTCAGAGTCCTGCCTGGCTCCATCTGCTCAGGATTCTTCAGGCTTGGGACTCCATTTTTATCTAACTTGAGCAGATATCAAGTTACTTTCATTGCTGGCATTTTCTAAGTTGGTGGTTTTCTCCTAGACATTTAACCACAATTTCCATTTCTTGGCTGCTTTACAAAGGAAGTTGATATATTCCATTCTGTTGCCATTAACAGCTTCAATGAGATCCAGTTAGACACTGTGCACTTCATGGTGGCCAGTTCTGTGGCTTTTACCATGTGCATAGCCATCTCTGCAGCCAGTTTTACATGCCTGTCGTCCCTAAGGAAACCTGGACACATTTCCCCACACTTGGCACCTCTGGTCCTGTCTGTCTATCCTTCCTCTTCCTGGACCAGAACTTAGGGAACCTGGAGGAGCCTTGTGTTATATATACCACCTGTTCTTGGACCTTTGTTCACTTTGGAAACATTCTTGAGTCTGCCTTGCTCTGCAATCCCCATAGCTGCTTCTCTTCTAGAAGACACGGCTCTGCTTCCAAAGCCTCACCCCTATTGAATGCTGAGTGAAGAGCCTTCTGTGGGCCTCGCCATACCCACAGGCAGCCTTTTCCTGAGCAGTCCACATCTCCACGGTCATTCTTTTCCCACGAACTCCAAAGCTGTGTGCAATTCTTGCTGTTCTGGCCTCTGGCTTTTCTTCCGTCAACTGTGTGCCGCACTGCATGTCTTCACTTCATTACACAACCACCCCAAACGCCCCCAGATCTGCTACTCCACTGTCCCACCAGAGCTCTTGTCTGCCAGTCACACCTCTTTCTTGTTTTCCCTACCACCCAGCTTTTGATAGATCAAATGTCCTTCATCCTAGGGAATTTGTACTCTCTTTGAGCTTCCTCAACGTCCCGCCTTTGTTCACGACTTTGAATCCAGGCTCCTAGATTCCCCACCTCCACATTTATCATTGTTCTGTGTCCTCACCTTGTCTGGGCTCCAAAGGGAGGCAGCCAAAATGCAGACCTCATCACTCCAACTTTTCTTCCCATCTCTGCACACGGACTTTGCAAGGTAAAGCTCCCTCTGTCCTCTGGGAGTGTGCCTGCATGCAGAAGTAGCAGCCAGTCTCACGTGTGAAAGCGATGTGCTCCTGAAATCTGTGTGAACCGAAATGTTTGCATGTGAGTCCTCCATGCAACAACTCCCTGCAGGGTGTTCCTCTCTATGACTTCTTGGGGATGAGCAGTCAGTTTCTCACTATTTCGAAAGGGAGGAGTTTAGCCCCTTGAATTTTCTTATCCAGGGGACAAGGGAAGAGTAGCCTGCTTTGTCTGTGACAGGGTTCCTGGCCCCCTGCAACGTGCAGTCACGTGTGTGACTGAAGCCGGCCAGCATGGCTGTGTGGTGTTATGCTTGTGAACATTCATGATCAAGGTCTATGGGGGAGTCACATAACATTCACAACACAGCTTTTAAAAAAAGAGTTTTTAATTTTATGTAGGTGAATGTGTGCCTGCTTGTAAGGATGTGCCTGGTACCCACAGGGATCAGAAGAGGGGGACTAGATCCCCTGGAACTGGAATTATGGATGATTGTGAACCATCTGGTAGGTGTTGGGACCCAGGTCTTTTGCAAGAGAGAAAAATGCTCTTAACCACTGAGCCATCTCTCTAGCTTCACAAGACGGGTTTTTGTTGTTGTCGTTGTTTTATTTATTTTTGTTGTTTTGTTTGTTGTTTGTTTGTTTTTTAATATTTAGAATTGTGTCCAGAAAGCACCCAGGGTTTCTTCTGCAGCATCCTGTTGGTCACAGGTCTGTGGGACACAGGACCCTTCCCCCACCCGCTGTGATACTGACCAGTTGGCGTTCAGTTTTTCTGAGGTGCGGAAGCAGTCTCAGTCTGGACAGAGTCGTGTGCTGATGTATCTGCACTGCTGAGCGCTGACCGGAGAGGGGATGAGGTGCTGGGAGCTGGGTGCCTTCTTTTCCCACATTCCATGGTAATGGAGACACTCTGAGGAGATTTGTTTCATGCCTTGTGCATAACAGAACCCCATTCTTCATTTTGGGGTAGATCATTGTCTGTACTCAGTCTAGTACATTTGTCTGGTCACCTCTCACACCGAGAGACACTCCCTCTCACCAGGTCAGACGTGGGGACACAGAAGCTTCAAACAGCTACTGTTCTCGAGAGGGTGGAGGCTCAAAAACTGTCAGAGAAGAAACTTTCTAGGTATTCAGCCAAAGGGAAAGTCAAATCCGAGGGATGGTTAAAAAGCAAGCCGGAAAGAGAGGCTGAGTGAGATTACAGTGCCCGCAGACACAAGGAGCTGTAAATTCTCCCCTCTCAACTCGTCACAGAGGATAGACCCAGCACCTGGAAAGAGCCAGGGGTGCGGGAGCATGGCCTTCTCACCCCCAGAACCCAATTAGAACAAAACCATTCTCCATGAGTGAGCAGCTACCAGCAGGGGTTTTCTGCCTCCTAGGGAGATGGCCACCTCCCTTTGGAGGTTAATGAATCTGCAGAACTCTAAGGAAGGTCAGTTCTTCCTTCAGTGAGGCTGGGGTGCAGAAGGGGCCTGGAGAAGACTGGGGCAGAAACAAGAGAGTTGTAGTCAGCTGCATTAGTAGCAGCTCTGGGCCACAGGGTTCTAGGAGCGAGGAGAGGCTACCTCAGGTTTGCCCCTCCCTCTCCCAGCCTGCTGCTTCTTACAAGGATGCTGTCAGTGCTTCCAAGCTAAAAAAAACCCTAACTTCCTTACCTAGCCCTTGAAGTCCTAGATATTTATGTCTAGAAATGTCTCCAGAAGCTGTATTACAGTACTACTGAGAGACCAGTACCATCGAAACCAGCAACAATAGATTGATTTGATAGATCAAGTGACAGCCACATGATACACAGAACCACGCAGCTATTAAAAGGATTCTGGGAAGCTGGATGTAGTAGTACAAACCTGTTTTCAGTGCTTGAATATGGACAGCCGGATCAGGGGTTTAAGGTTTCCTCCAGCTATATAACTAGTTCAAGGACAGGCTGGGCCACATGAGACCTTGTCTCCAAAAGACCCCAAAACCAAACATGAACAACAAATCCAAAGAATTTTTTTAATAAAACTTATTGGGGATCTTGAGTACCAGCCTCAGTACCCCCTCAGGGCTCAGAATTGGATTCTATGGCAGGCGAGGATCTCAGGGTAAAAAAATTAACTCAAGTAGGGTGACCTCTGCATCTTTTTTACTTTTCGTGCAAGGGGGCAAAACGAAGTGAAGGGGGTGCAGAGGAGAGGAAGAATAAGAAGAAGGGTAAGGGGAGAAAGAAGGAGAAGAAAGAAGGGGAGTAAGGGGAAGAAAAGAAGTAGCAAGGAGAAGAAACCACAAGGTTTCTAGTTTTTACAGGCATAGTTGGAAAATTCCACAAGCAAAGACAATGATAATATACATCTCAAAATCACAAAAAGGGCAGGTAGAACCTGACAAAGCAGTGCCCTGGAAGAGGTGACCCGACCCAGGAAAGGGCCAGCATTCAAGGGGAAGTACCTGAGGTCCCAAACCATTAGATAAAGTTACTAAACACCCCTGAATCCTGGATCCACCATTCTTCTCATCTAATCTCTTTGGTGATAACCAGCTGTGGGGACTCCCAGATTTGTTTGTTAGCAAAGGTGGGGCATGCTGCCTTCCTGCTCAGTGCCTGTCTTCTGTAGAGATTTCTATGTGGTCTGTTAGCAGGGAATTTTGTGACTGACTCTATGTGACTTTGACTGTTAGAACAAAGAGTGAATGCTGTCACTCCAAGGCCTCCTGGCGTGGGGGAATGGAGCAAGGTCTCTCTGTTGCCTGTGCACAAGTCATACTGCTGAGGTGTTTTGGAATGAATCCCATTTCGAAGGGAAGAATCATGGCTTCACAAGGTGTCTACAGATATGACAGTGACTTTTCCAAAAGACAAGTGTTCCCGCAGCTCTGCAAA
>LOJH01061218.1:0-11021 GCA_001685095.1 Ellobius talpinus
GTAGACCAGGCTGGCCTTGAACTCACAGAGATCTGCCTGTCTCTGCCTCCTAAGCCTAAGAGCTTGGTTTAAAGGTTAGTACCACTCCTGCCCAACCAGGCCATTTCTTTTAACGATTTTTATTGATGTGTGTGTGTGTGCGCACACACATGTGCCTGCAGAGGCCTGAAGAGGTCATTGGATTTCCTGGAGTTGGAGTTACAGGTGGCTGAAGCCACCCAATATAGATGCTGGGAATCAAAGTCTGATCTGTAAGAGTACCAAGTGGTTTGTTTGTTTGTTTGTTTTGATTTTTCAAGACAGGATTTCTCTGTGTAGTCCTGGCTGTCCTGGAACTCACTCTGTATAGTTCAATCTGTTCTCAAACCCAGAGATTCACCTCTCTCTGTTTTCTGAGTGCTGGGATTAAAGGTACCACCACACTTGGCCTCTTTTTTCTTCTTTTTCCTCCTCCTTTTTGAAACAAGGTTTTTCTACACAGACCTGGCTGTCCTGGAACTCACTGTGTAGTTCAGGTTGTCCTTAACTTCTAGAGATCGGCTTGCCTCTGCCTCAGGATTCTGGGATTAAAGACATGTGCCACAGCCAGCTTCAAACCAATACTCTTAACCATTGAGCTATTTCTGTAGCCCCCACTCGGCATGGTCTTACTCCAATCAATTGACAGTGGAGATTAATAATTATAGGGACTAAAGCTAGAGCACCTGTCCCCAGATACTCAGGCTATAGTTTTTCTGGGTACCACTGTCCATTAATAGACACTTTCATTTTAGGACCACAATCTGCTGACAGTGGGAATAGTAGTGTCTGGTAAGCTCAAGGATGTGGGGTTTAATAACTTGACATAAGTGGGATCTAGACACCCACTGTTTTTCTTTTTGAGGTAACATGGTATTTTTTCCTATTAAATATACTCAGCTAATATGTTTCAATTCCCACAGAAAGTATTATTGATAGCTTTGTGAAAATTTGAAGAAGGGAGAATGTGCTACCAGCATGATGTTTGTCCATAGCATACAGCTTCAATTCTCCGAGCCAAGCTTATTCCAGTCCTGTAAATGTACAGGTCAGTCCCAGTGGTCTGTGGGGCTCATTTTACTCTTCCAGTCTTGAGAATTTGTTAATCCAAATTCACTGTGGACACTTCTAGTAATTTTTTTAAATTAACTTTTAAAACAATTTTATTTTATGTGTGTTTACCTGGTGTTTTGCCTGCATGTATGTCTGTAGAGGCCGAAATAGGTTCTCAGATCCCTATTGGACTTACTAGCAGATTTCAGCTGCCAGATGGGCCCTGAAGCATTAAAACCCCATCCTCTAGAAAAGCAGCTAGTGCTCTTAACCACTGAGCCATATTTCCATCCCTCACTGATAGTAATTAAACTGTGGGTATCTCCTAATAGAATTTGAAGGGCAGGCATTATACATGAGAATAAAAATTATCCCTGAGGACAGAGTTAGAGCTAGGAGGGGTTACATGTGTAAAAGGAACAAGCAGAACAAAAAATCTACTGTGATAATTTAGCTGCCACCTGCACTCTAAGAAAGAGGAATGCATGGTTCTTGTATTTTTTGTAGTGGATCATAGACAGGAGAATTAAAAATAAACAGTTTGATTGTTCTGCACTGTATCATCCTAATAATCTGTCTTCCTGGAAAATTTAAAAATACACAGTCCTTAATCTGGCTAAAGAAAACAGTAAGGAAATATTTTTGAAAAAAATGCAAGAATTTTCCATCCAAACACAAGCAATGGAAATATTGTCATGTGTACTTGAAGACATCCCTAAAACCCCAGATAAAGAGGTAGTGCCTGCTTTTCAAGTTGTTTGGAGACTCTTGTCACCCACAAGAGAAGCAAGAAATTTGAATGGTACTACAGAACACTCTCGAGGCTCCTGGTATCCTGCAGGTTGTTCTAGACACTACCTTAAATTGGCAGATAATGCTAGACAATAGTGGTACATTCCTTTAATCCCAGCACTCAGGAGGCAGAGGCAGGCAAATCTCTGAGTTCTATGCTAGCTTGGTTTATAGAACGATTTCCAGGATAGCCAGGGCTGCACAGAGAAACCCTGTCTTGAAAAACCAAAACAAAAAAGCCACCACAAAAAACAAACAAAAAATTTTAACAGGTGACACAGATTTCAGTGCAGGGTCTTAGGACAGAGCAGTTGGCGCTCTTTTACATGGTTCTTTGCGGCTGGAAGATGTGGTTAGAGATCACTCAGTTTTGGCTTTTTTCGATGACATGCCTAAGGAAGGCTACAGGCTGAAGGCACAACCTCTCTGTCATCACTCAGAGATAAGGCCTTGTTGATCATAGAGACCCAACTAGGATGAAGTCTTCTGGATTCAGACCCAAGTGGGAGTAAAAGCTTAGCATAGAGTAACTCAAGCATTTCAAATCTTCAAGATGTGTGCAAGAACTGTCTTCAGCATTTTACCATGGGAGTGTTATATGATCATTTCATCTCTGCTAAGTCAAGGATTCAGGGAATCATTCTTTGGTCTCACTGTTGACGAGCTGGGTTGATGGAATGTGTGAACAGATCTTTTCACTTCAAGTGTTCATTGGATCTTTGGGAAAATCCTTTTGTGAATGAATGAATATTTTGTGCACATGCATGTGTGTATGACTATGGGTTTGTCTGTGTCACAACTTGCATGTAGGGATTAAAGGACAGCTTTTGGGAAGCTGGTTCTCTTCTTCCCCTGTTTCAGGCAAATCTTGTTTCTTCTACTGTTGTAGGTACTCTAGACTAGCTGGCCCACAAGGTGCTGGTGGATTCTTCTCTTTCTACCTCCCATTTCTCTGTAAGACTGCCAGGATTATAAGTGCACAACCTCATATCCAGCTTTTTATGAGGGGCTCTGGAAATCAAATGAAGGTCATCAGACTTTTGCCACAAGCATTTTTATACTCAGTCATTTCTCCTAAATTCTTTATTGTCTTTCTTGATGCATAAGGCAGACAGAAAATTTGAAACTGGTGAGTGGATTGCAATAAGGAAGAATGGATGGGACCTGCACAGGGTCAATATTGCCTCCCTGGCACGTACTTGTTAGGCTGGGCTCTACTTGGTGTTCTGGTGCATGCTTGCTTTTCTATAACTGACATCACATACTTTATTTTATAACAAAATGACAGTTGATAGGAGTGAGCACTGACTCTTTCGGTAAAACTGGGGAGCTGATAAAGAGTGACATTTAGAAACTAGAATGTGCCATAGAGAATAGGCTCCATGAGTGCTGTCTAGTAAACATAGGAATAACTGATGGTCAGAGACGCTTTGGGGTGTTGAAATGAGATCTGCACATCATGCTGATAAGATTTAAGACCTTCTGTGTATAAACACTGGGAAAGTACTTCAGGAATGCTAAAACAGATACTGTCCTCCCCTTCAAACATTCCACTCTAATTGAGGGAAGGGCAGCTATTTCACCAAGTCATCGTAGACTCTAGGCACAATGGCTGTCTTGATAAAGGATGGTAGTCAGCAGAGGCTTCATCAGAGAAATGGACATCAGTGGCTGGAGGCAGTGCTATACCACCCACAGTCCTGCTGCCAGATGCATGAATAAGGAAGGCTTCAGAGTGATAGGTGTGAATTTCCCTACAATTTGATGTATTAGTGATCATTGGTGATCCTTCAGAGGCTGAAGTGCTCTCTCAAGGTTTGAGCTTGGGCATGGCTGTCCAGCCTCCGGAGTGAGGTGACCGGATCGAGTGCAGTAGGTAAAACAACATGGAGGTAACAGGGGGAATAGTTTGAGGTACCATTGTTATCCTGGTAGGTGGGAATAATTTGGGAGAACAGGGAGTGGGCAGGCTAGAGAAGAAGATGGTCTCATGGGGAGTCCTTATGAATGCCAGGCTGAGAAGTTGAGAGTTCCTATTTTAGGCAGAAGGGAGTCTTTGAGTGGAGAAATATGATTTCCCTAAGCTTGAAAATAGCAGATCAGATAGCAGAGTCTCTGGATTGTAGTGGGCAGTGAGTTCTGAGAAGCAGCTGGTGGTCCAGACTCTGAAAGAGAGGAGTGAGCCAGTGAAGAGCAGTTTAGAGATGTTGCTGGCTTTGGGGATAGGTGTAAGCTTGTTCTGGGTCTCTATGAATGATAGGTTGACTAACGTAGAGATGGAGGGGTGTGGGGTGTTCAGGGCAGAGGCATAACAGCAGCTCCAAAGAATCAGTGAGTATATGGTATTTGCTTTTTCCCACACCCAGCCTCCACTGCTCTTCTGATAATAGAACCTTCATTTTTTGGAGTGGGCTGTTGCCCTCTTCATACTAATTCCCCAAGATTCAGTAGGGATGACTTCTCATTGGCTCCATCAATGAGCATATGAGCCAAGTCTGACCAGGCAGAGCCTTTATTTTTGGTTTTCCCACAGGTATTGTTTCAGCCTGAGGATGTATGTGATCCTGGACCAGAGGGCTACTCTTTTGCTGAGAACACTATGCTTTCTTAGGGACCTCACAGAATAAAGGCCACAGAGGGGTAGAGGGAGGATAGGAAGAGAACAGAGATAATGGTGAGATTAAGAAACTTATCATTGATTGAATTTCGCAGTCAGAGGTATCACTGGGTTCCTCCTGTTTGGTAACCTGATGATTTGATTACAACCTAAGAGTCTTGACTCAAGGTTAGAAGTCACAGGCTTAGAGGGGTAGTACATGGCTGGGGAAGAGAAGAACACCTGAGTCCACGTGTGCATTGGTGCCTACACGCACATACACACACTAATATACACCCCAAACACTCAAATACACTCATACACAAACACTTATATACATACAAATAGTTTTACTTTACATGTCTTTTTATTTAGATGTATTTTTAAAGTTATATATATGTATGTATGTATATGTGAGTGTATGCCATTTGTTAGGTATCCTTGGAGGCCAGAAGAGGGAGTCAGATTTCATGGAGCTGGAGTTAGAGGCAGTTGTGAGTTGCCCTTTGTAGGTGCTGGGAACCAAACTTGGGTCCTCTGGAAGAGCAGCTAGTGTTCACAGCCACTGACAAATCTTTTCAGCCCAACCTTACAGATCTTACTTCATTTACTCCCTGCCGTGATGTGGGATTTCCCTTTAATAAAGAAACTGCTTTGGGCCTATAGCAGGGCAGAATTTAGGTAGGTGGGGAAGACGGAACTGAATGCTGGGAGGAAGAGGGGCAGAAACAGAGAAGCGGTGGAGCCACCGGAGACAGACATTGGCAACTTTAGCTGGTAAGCCACTGTCACATGGCTATACACAGATTAATGGAGTGGGTTAAATTAAGATCTGAGTTAGCCAATAAGAAGCTAGAGCTAATAGGCCAAGCAGTGATTTAATTAATACAGTTTCAGTGTGATTATTTCGGGTCTAAGCTAGCCGGGCCGCTGAGACGAACAAGCGATCTCTGCAACACTGCCATAAATTTTCTAGGTAGGTTCAGCTGGCTAATCTCATTTTATAAATGAAGAAATTGAGGCCTGGATGGTTTATGAATCTTTCCAGGTTCCACTGTGGGTAGGAAGCAGAAGTATATTTTGGGATTATCTTTTTTCAGCTGGATTTCAAATGCTGAATTGTCTTCAGCTTAATTTGGAAGACTAGGGTGGGTGAGAGCTGTGATTTCTAAAGCTGGCTCCCGTCAATCTCAGTGTTTTTCATGTGTAGACTTACGGTGAAGCACCAGATTGGCAGAGGGCCGATACTGGATGCAGAATAATGGCAACTTGATTTGACTCTGTCCTGGAGTTCAACAGTGTGTAAGGAACTGGACAGTGTTGAAAGCAAAAGGTTTAAGAACAAATTCATACCATTAAGTCTATGCAAATAGATTCCTCAGTGAAGAAGAAACCAAATGTACTACTGTTTGTGGGCTGTTTGCATCATGTGTTACAAATGCCTTGCAGTGGGAGTGTTAGGACTCTTTTTTTTTAAAAAAAAATCAAGGGCTTGTTACAAGACACATTTCAGATGCTTTAGCTCCTTTAAGCTTATGAATTGATTCAAGAACAGAAAGCATGAATCATTTTAAAGGGAAGGTGCTAGGATGTCAGCCCAAATCATTTCTAATGCTTTTTTTTTTACTTCTTTTTGAAAACGTGTTATATGTAGGACTTGCTGTTCAAGATAATCTGTGTTTGGGGACTGATGACCTATAAGTTTCGTGAGAACAGTCTGTGTGCTTATTGTTGTTGTTGTTTTTAAAAAGATTATTTATTTATTTATTTTTGTGTGTGTTTGTGTGGGTCTATCCACATATAAATTCAAGTCACATATAAATGGAGTCCTGAAGAAGATGTCAGAAGCCCTAGAGCTGGAGGCTTTGTGTTCCCTGACATGGGTACAGGAAGTAAAACCTGTGTAAGAACAATGCATGTTTTTAATGTTGAGCCATTTTTCTAGCCCTATTTACTTTTTGCCTGTATATATTGGACACAAAATAAATGTTTAAAAAATAAATGATACTAGGTGGTAGTGGTGCATACCTTTAATGCCAGACAGAATTCAGGAGGTAGAGGCAGGTGGATCTTTGTGATTTTGAAGCCAGCCTGGTCTACAGAGTGAGTTCCCAGACAGCCAGGGCTACATAGAGAAATTCTGTCCTGAAATCTTGAAAAACCAAAATCAAAACCCAAACCAAACCAAACCAAAGAAAAACCAAAAAACCAAAAAAACACAACCAACAATAACAAAAAACAAAAAAGTGAGCCCAGTGTCATCTGTGTTCTCGTAACAAAGCCTTCTTCCTTTCTGGGAGGCTCTGAGGGACTGGCAGGTGGTTATGGACTGATAAGAGCTGTAGTAAGGATCCAGCTGGTGAAGGGTTTCTGGTCAGCTAGACAAGGTGGCCAGTGTGGAGGCCAGACACCTTCTGCCTCCTGGTTCTTACTATCCAGACAGAAAGGCCAAAAGTTCCTCTTCTCAGGAAGAGCAGGCAGAAGGCTTCAGGGTCAGGAGTTGTCTTAATAAAAAAATAAATAATAAAAGATTCTCGTTATGGTACTTGGCCTTAGTTCTCCTAGAACTTTGTGGCATGTAGACACTTCTTTCCCTCTGTGTATGACTTTGCCTATTTCTTTAATACTAGGTGTATGTCAAACGTCTGGTGTTCCTTCTTACCTTTACAGGTGTAGGCCACCAAGCCCTGTAGGAACGTAACTTTTAAATTTGAATTTAAATAGGGACATGACTATTAGCCGGAAGGTGGTGGTGCACACCTTTAATCCCAGCACTTGGGAGGCAGAGGCAGGAGGATCTTTGTGAGTTCGAGTGCCACCTTTTCTACAAGAGCTAGTTCCAGGACAGCCAAGCTACAGAGAAACCCTGTCTCCGAAAAAACAAAAAACCAAACCAAAACAAACAACAAAAAAGTTGGGACATGTCTCTTACAAGTCCTTTTCTTTTTTTTTTTCCCTTAGCCCTGGTATGAGATTTGGGAGGAAGGTGTAAGCTTTTGTCTGGTAGTTTAGTTGCCAGACCTGACTTAACTGGTTTTGCTCAGTCACTAGGGCCTATGAACTGCTGGAGGGCTTTGTGCTTAGTGTATCTTAGTATTTTTACTGAGAAAAGCCCACTACCTGTCATATTTTCTATAGATCTATTTCAAAAGCTGGTTGTGAAGGAAATTTTTGGAAAGTGAATGGGAGTGAAACTAATTCAAGTGATGTGAATCATATTTTTGTATTATTTCAAGCCTAAGGAAAGCAAGATTGTCCCCAGAAAGGATCCCAGGAAGCTTCAGCTTTCAGAGGAACTGGGCTGTGAGGAGTTGGGGACCAAGGCCTTGATATTCCCATGACTGTCTCCCTGACCCATCCCAGTATGCTTCTGGGATAGTGGTCACCGTGCAGATGTTAACAGTACCTTGGGTGGTAGCAGGGGCTTATTGTTGTCTAGCACAGAGGATATGAACTTAGAAAATGTAAAATCAGAAAATTTCGTATTACCTTTCTGATTTACAGTGTCTCAAAGTATTTGAGGTTTGGGCAGTATGAGGTGTCCCTCCCCCCTTTTCTTTCTACGTACCCTGGTTGTCCTCTATGTAGAGGACATATGTATGTATGTACTCTATGTAGACTAGACTGGACTTGAACTCACAGAGATCCTCCTGCCTCTACCTCCCAAATGCTGGGATTAAAGGCGTACACCACTACACCTGGCTTGTAATTTTTATTTTATTTTACTCTTTTAGATTTTCCCCCTTTCTCTCCTTCCCATTTTTTCCTCCATGCCCTACCCCTCACTATTCCTTCCCTCCCTTTGTGTTTTCTTTTTTCAAACCCACTGAGCCAGCCAGGCGGTTTTGAGGCACACCTTTAATCCCAGCACTTGAGAGAAAGAGATAGGTGGATCTCTGTGAGTTTGAGGCCAGCCTGGTCTATAGAGCTAGTTTCAGTACAGTCAGCGCTACACAAAGAAACCCTATCTCAAAAATACCAAAAAAACCCAATCAAAACACCTCCCCAAACAAATAATAACAAAAACCCCACTGAGCCCACTCAGTGCTACATGTGTATACATGAGTGTAGGATAATCTACTAGGGTATGGGCTGCATTCTTGAAGAAAACTGACTCTTCCTCCCATTGCAGAAATAGTGTCTCTCACTGGTTTAGAGCTCACCAAGTAGGTTATTCTGACTGACGAGCAAGTCTCAGGGATCTCCTGCTCAGTGTATTTCCCCAGCTTTGAAAATGTCATTTCTGTGGTCCTTTAACATGAAGAATAGACCTACATTCTATATGGATGCTTAAGAGTCAGGATATGAGGGTAGAAGGGACACCAGGGACCCCCTGGGCCCTTCAGCAGACCTAGTGGAGTGGCTTCTTCAAGGCTAAGCTGCAGAGGCAATGTGTGTATGTGCACACGTGTGTGTTTGAACTCAGTGTGACTAGAGAGGGCCCTCCTATCAGTTATGACCCCTCTCTCAACATACTATGGCAAAGGGAGTTGGGCAATACCCACATTTACTTAGTTGGAGGGGAGCTCTGTACAAGTCCTTACAGGAGCACATGATGTGTCAGCTGACTTAGGGTAGAAATAGAGCTTTGCCTCTCAAAAGCTGTTTACAGTCTGATCAAGGCTTAGAGGGTGGGGGCCTGGTGCATCAGGGAAGGAGAGGGTTTTGCTATGTGTACACGCAGGTCTGGCTTGAGTTCTGGATTTCTAGGTCCAGAGAGGGCTTCCCTGGGTAAAGCAGAGGATATGTTCCAAGAGTTCTGCAGGGGAGTTGCAGGTTTTGGGGGTATACTGGATAGAGTAGGGTGTACCAGAAGGAGGAGACCCTGGCCCTGTAGGTCTCAATTAAACTTTGAACTAGCCCACCCAAAAAGGTGGTATCATTTCCTCTGGAGGTTTAAAATAAAGAGATTCCCGTTGGAACCAGGGTATGGCTCCCTTGGTACTGGGGTAGATCCTGTATCCCCAACCTTCTTTGTTAGACACTCTATTCCTCACCTTCCTGTATGTGTGTAATTGTTGGGTGCGGGGGTTTCCAGGACTTAAAGGCTCCTCCTTGCTGCTGGAAAGCCAGCATCCTACCCTTTGTTCTTTAGAGCTGCAGGGTTAGGAGATAATCAAGACTGCACGCTTGAGTGCCATTGACCCCATACAGCAAAGAAACTCACTTTCTGCAGCAGCAAGCTATAGATATATCCTAGACCTGAGAGCCATACACCCCACTCACAGTAAGCCACATCTGGGATAGGCCCAGAGATGACCCCAGAGAAGGTGTGTGGTTTACAGCTGCACAAGGATTAACAGTGAGCCTTTTGCTATTGGAAGAGACCCTGGTTCCCATAGTTCATTATGCAGTCACTCCACTATGAAAGAGCTCAGCAGAAAACTTGATTCTGGGAGACAGGAGGCAGTGAAGCTAAGGCATATGGAAAAAGACATCATCTTTCAGTTCAATAGATACACACACACATATACACATATATGCTTTTGTTTGTGTAATCTAAACGAACAGAGGCAACTTGCAGAACCTCACTCCTGACTGGGAAGAGAGGAAATTTTTGGATCAGCTAATTTTAAAAACAGGTAGAATGTAAGAGCTGTGCCTGTTGACAGAGACTGGCAACTTTGAGAATGCAGAATCAGAGACTGGTGGCTGTATATCTGGGCTGATGAATGCAGATATCCAGGCCATAGGCCCAAGGTAGCAGGACCATGCCAGGCCCCCAGTCTTTGCCTAGGCTCCACTTGGTCCGTTGGTGACCTCAGCTGACTGCAAAGTGTCAGGGTTAGGGTTGAAGAAATTCCTCTGTGCAGATGCCATGTCCTGCACAGCATTTCTCCATTGGGTATCCTGTCTATAAAGACCTGAGGTGCTGACACTTGTTCCCAGGATGTCTAAGGATCTGAAGGGGAAACAGAGGACAGCAGTAGCTGGGGTCAGCTTTGTCCTTGAAGGGGTTGCTCCCTTGGCCTATGATTCACAAGCTCCGTCATGTCTTGGATGTGGGGCAGATGTACTTTAGAGTGCTTTGTTCCCAGCCTAGTCAGCAGTTGATGTAAGGCTTAGCCATAGAGTGCAGCTTGCATTTTTTTAAAAATTTTTTTATGGTTTATTGAACCTTATTTCATGTGTATTGGTGTGAAGGTGTCAGATCCCCTGGAACTGGATTTTCAGACAGTTGTGAGCTGCCATGTGGGTGCTGGGAATTGAACCTGGGTCCTTGGGAAGAACAGTCAGTGCTCTTAACTGCTGAGCCATCTCTCCAGCCCCTGCAGCTTGCATTTTTTAAAAAACACTTCAACAAGTTTATTTTTTATTTTTGGCGGGGGTGGGGGCAAATGTTGGAGGCATAAAAGAAAGCAGCTGTATGCTGGTGGTTTGGTGCATGCCTTTAATCTCAGCACTTGGAAGACAGACAGGTGGATATCCAGGTTTAAGGCCAGCCTGGTCTACATAGAGAGTTCCACGACAACCGGGGCTGTGCGAGAAGTCCTGTCTTTTTTTTCTCTTTATTTTTTTAATTAAAAATTTCCACCTCCTCCCCTCCTCCCATTTCCCTCCC
>LOJH01061219.1:0-10426 GCA_001685095.1 Ellobius talpinus
TTTCTTTATTAACTAATGAAAGTAACACATAGACAGATGACTCTCCTCCATCAGAGACTCGCTGTTTAAGCAGTTTACTTAACAAAGCAAAAAAGTTGCCAAGAAGTGAGCTGTCCCAAAGAGAAGCAGATTGGCGCAGTAGATTCTGCATTGTAATTTTTTTTAATTCTTATATTTATGAAGTGGGTATCACACCGACAGAGTAAGGTGAGGCTTCTTCCTTCCCAAATCATGGTGAATCAGATTGCCTTTTTTGCTATATTTCTTCCCAAGATCCTCTAGAAAAGCTTATAATAGAGGCCAAAGCCACGGTGAAAATGATACTATCATGAAGTCTTGGTCTTTTGAACATGCAAACCCTTCACTAGTGCACAGATGGGCAAATACCTCAGTGCCTTAGTTTTTGATGTGGTGTGAACAACCATCTGTGGCCCTAAGGACAGCTGACCAAAAGACTGTCAACAGACACAGATAAAACTGCACTTTTCTTGGTCCACATATCTGATTTCCTTTCGATATTGCCCAAGGTCCCATGACTGATCTCACAACTGTTGTCTGGTTAAGACATTTTCCTGACCCACAGTTAAGACATCTTGCTTTGCTTTGCTTTGCTTTTTTTTCGGGACTTTATCATAAAAGCTGGAAGCAGATGTGGCAATTGTATAGCTTGGTCTTCTTATGGGACTTCTAGCAGTGGGAGCAGAATCTGTCCCTGATGCTTTGGCAGGTTTTTGGGAACCTATTCCTCATACTGGGTTGCTTTACCAAGCCTTAACACGAGGGGAGGAGCTTAGTCCTACCTCAGCTTGATATGCGGTACTTTGTTGACACCAATGGGAGGCCTGCCCGTTGTAATTTTTTTAAAAAAGCCTAGAAGAGAAGTCATGCCATACAAGGTTCACACTGGAGGTTTATTGGAAGAGGAGAAGGAGCAGAGAAGGGGACAGAGAGGGAGGCAGAGACAAGTCCCTGGGGACAAGAGTGGCAGAAGAGAAAAAGAGGGAGACAGAGAGGGAGGAGGAGAGAGAGAAAGAGAAAGGGAAAGAGAAAAAAGAGAAAGAGATGGGAGGTGGACAGGCCCACCTTTTGAAAAGGAACATAGCGAATGTGCACAGGAGGTGCTCTTACTAGCTACAGCTGAGGACGCATCCTGTCAGGACCCTAAGGGCAGGCCAGTACAGATGTCTAAATACTAACACTGCCCCTTTCTGGACAGAAACAGAGGAGGAGTGGGCAGGGAGTTGGGGTGGGAGGAGCGGATAGAAGGGAAACTGTGTTCATGATGTAAAATGAATGAATAAATTTAACTAAGAAAACACATTTTAAAGAAAAAAGTTGGGAGCAGAATTTTACAAGAGCTTGTCCAACTGTACGAGGAGAATCAGAACTTGGACTGTCTTCCAAGACACAAATCTCTCGGTGCTACCGCTCCTGTCTATCTTCCTCCCAACAGCTCCATCACTGCGCCCAGAAGAGAGAAATACAGCTCCAAAGATAACCCCTTGACTAACAGAAAAGAATCTTCCAAAGAGGCTCAAAAAAGACTCCGATCTAGCATCAACTAGTATCTTTGGAGCACATAGGGTGTGAGCTCGGAAAAAAAAGAAAAAGGAAACATGATGAGAAAGGAAAAAACACTGCATTTCGTTCTATTATCAAAGAGCAAGTAGCGTCGGAGACGAGGGAGGCAGCGCCGTGGCCATTCTCAACAAAATGAAGCTTGAGAGCCCTCCAGAACCTTCTGAGAAAGCCGAGCCTGCCTGGCTCTCAGAATCACAGCTGCACACAGCTTTCCTCACCAGCGGAGGCCCTCGGTGCCGAGCGAGCCGGGCCGCTAGGTGTCACCCGAGGCCCGGCCCCAGGGAACCCTAGTAGTTCCGGGTTGTCCGTGGCTCCGCTCTAGCCGCCAAGCTTCCGCCTCTCCCCTGCTCTCCGGAGCTGGGCGGGCTTTCCGGTACACGCGCGAGCAAAGTCAGACGCAGGTAAGGCGCGCGGACTGTTGGGGTCGCAGCCGAGGGCGGCGGCGGTGCAGGTCGACCCCGGTCGCTCGCCTGGTGCCGTTGCCAGGATCCAGACGAGTCCGTTAGGGGCCCGCCCGGACGTCCCACGTCTACCCCACAAACGCCCTGACCTTTCCCTGCGTCCTGTGGGGAACTGAACAAACCAAGAATGCACTTCCTCTCCCCCAAGTTAGCCCGCCCTTAACACTGTGGTTTTGTGTGGGAGGTGCAGACTGTGTTTGTTGCTAGTTTTTATAAATGCAATTAAAATGATACTTGGGAAAATGTATGACACCGTTCCGGCTCCATCACCTGAGTAGTGACCGAATCAGACAGCGGAGAATATGAGTGGTCCATAATGAACGAAATAAAGTTAATATCTATTCAGTGGCGTTCTTGCCCTGTGACCTAGTAAAATAGTTGGCACCAATTTTTAAATGCTCGTTCTGATTAGGTTGCTTCTCAGAAACAGCACGCGTGCATTCCTTGGGTCGTGATTGGGCAGGCACCCTGCCTTGAGTTTTGCATCAATCTCAATCCAGGGAGACCATATGACTGCCTTCATTTACTTGGGGAGAGTATAGTGGCAGATAAGGACGGCAACTTGACCTTTTATTTAAAAGCATAGAAAGGATCCTAGCTACCTTTCTACATCAAGTTCGGTGCACTCTGTGCACTGCTTTGAGGAACTGAAGAAAGCTTCCCAGGAAAATGCATGGTGTACGTCTCATACAAGAGGTTTACAAATTCAGATAGCAGAGTCAATTGATATTAACAGCACACTTCATCTTCACCTTTCAAAAAGGAAAAGTAAACCTAATCCAAAGCCAGTTAGTGAACTAGAATTGATCTTTTAAATCAAATCTAGAAGATGGAGAAATGGACCTATGGGTGGAGTGCTTACCGAGCAAGCATGGGTACTTGAATCGTATCCCCAGTACCCACGTTTAATAAAAACAGACAACAACAAAACAAAAGCGCTGGAATCTTAGGGACATTTGCTTGGGAGGCTGAGCCTGAACTTACTCCTCAACCAGTCTTGCCCAATCCATGAGCTTTAGGTACAATGAAAGACCTTGTCTCCAGAAATAAGGTAGGGAACAAATGGGAACCTGATGGTAACCACTGACCTGCACACACTGTAAATAAATGAAACAAATCAGACCAATCAGAAAGATAAGAAACTTGCCTTTTTATAGCAAAGAAAAAAGATAAAGGAATTTTGAATTTTCAGATATGAGCTTAATGGGTTTTCCTTGACATATTTAAGTAATTTGGTTTTGCTTCTCATTTTCAACAATCATTTTCTCCATAACTATTTTTATTTCGTTCACATTTAAAGAAACATGATGTTTCAAGGGGACTAATTTGGGGAGCTGGAGAGATGGTTCAGCAGTTAATAGTGCGTATTGCTGTAGCCGAGGACCCAAGTTGAGTTCCTAGTACCTGTGTCAGGTGACTCACAACTACCAATAACACCGGTCTAGACCCTTGGGGGGGTCATGTATCAAAAACTTACATTACGATTCATAACAGTAGCAAAACTACAGTTATGAAATAGCAACTAAATTTTAGGTTGGGGGGTCACCACAACATGAAGAACTGTGTTCAAGGGTCAAAGCATTAGGAAGGTTAAGAACCACTGCTCTAGGGGATCCAACCCCGTCTTGCCTCCTCGGGCCCTGCACTCACATGCACATACTCACACAGATCCACCCACATAAATTTTTAGAAATTAAAATTTTTCACACTATTACGTAACTCCTAGGATAATTGTATATGAATTAAAATCTAATTGACATGTAAATTATTTGACTTGCTGTCGTTTTTAAAAGTCATATTCTTCCATAAAATTGAAATCCTTTAAGAAAGTGTGCTAAGATCTTGAAAAATCCTAATTTTTTAATTTTATTTTACTTGTGTGTGTGTGTGTGTGTGTGTGTGTGTGTGCATGCACAGACATGCCAAGATGAGAAGGTATCTTGGGGGAGTCAGTTCTCTCCTTCCACCCTTCCACCATGTGCGCTCCAGGGATCCCATTCAGAGCGCAGGCCTGGTGGCAAGCACCTGAAGCTGCTAAGCCATCTCTCGGGCCTTATCTTTTTCTTTCTTTCTTTTTTATTTAAAGTTAGAGATGAGGGGGAAAAAGACAGCAATGTGTCCGTCTTAGGACTAGTAGCTCCAGAAACCCATCTTGGTTAGCTTGTGTTTTTGTTTTGAGATGAGGTCTCACCACGTAGCCCTGGCTGGCCAAAAACTTTTCTTAGGACAGGCTGGCCTTGAACTCACAGAGATTTGCCTGCCTGTGCTTCAGGGTGCTAGGTTTCAAGGCCACACCTGCCCTGTGTTGGTTTATTTGTGTGTTTGTCTGTACTTTAGGTTTCTCAGACCAGTGAGATCGCTCAATAGATAAAGACACCGCGGTCAAATCTAATGACCTGAGTTCGGTCAAATCTAATGACCTGAGTTCAATATCAGAGGCCCATATGATGGAAGAACCATAAATTATCCTCTTACCTCCGCATGTGTATTGTAGCACACATGTGCCCACATACTTGCATACAACATGGCACAAAAATGAATGCAATTTTTAAAGCATTTTTTTAAAAAAGCACATTCTTTGTTTTTAAACTTTTTTTTTTTTTTACCAAGTTCCTCTGTCATTTACTAGGATGTGTGTCTGTGTTATGGATGAAAACTAAAGCCATGGTGCTGGAAGTGGGGTTGAGTCAGGGTCTCGGGTCTGAAGAGGTTTATTCTCTTTCTTTGTCATAAAGACTTTGTCACTTCAGGACATGAATTTTGTGGTCTGTGTTGCCATGGATTCTAATGTGATCTTATTACTGGTCATATATCCCATCTGTCTACTACATTGCAAAGTGAGTATGGAATTACCTTAGCATCCTGTGACAGCTTTGACTGTTTCTAGAGAGCCCTTTCCTCTCTTTCCTACCTGTTGCGTTACCAAGGTGCTAGTTGCCCCACCCCCCTCGTCAGGCTTTGTAAATGAAGGTATCATTTCAGGTAACCAGCACACACAGCTACGCCTGAAATTTTATCAGGCGTAACCATGTGTGCTTGTGCACTCTCTCAAGGGAGGACGAGAAATCAACAGATGCGTCTGTGTGAACACACGAACGCCAGGCTTTCGGAGAGGTGTAGAGTTGTTCCTTTTTTGAGTCACCATTTACTGAGTATCGCTGCCCTACTTCTCACAATATTCCTGCAACCTTTCTTTTCAGAGAAAAGGGAAAGTCAAATTTAGACAGGCAAAGTTCAGAATAGACAGAATGGCGGAGCCAGGATGCAAAGCCAAGTTTCTTACTGTAGCCTCTATTTAAAAATAAAGTGATTGGGAATTCAAGATGTATTTTCCTTTAAATGCCAGTAGCAAAATGATAGTTCCCAGCCTGCCTTAAAGTATCTCTGTAAATCTGCAATTACAATGGAAATCTATTTTTATATTATACTAGTAATTAAGCAAAAGAGGGCAAGTGAAGAGTGCAAAAGCAATTTGTTTGTTTCAAACTTGTGTTTGGAAAAAGATTCAAGGTTTTCAAAAAGAAAAGCATACATAGAAACATGGCTGCTTCTGAAGACTTCTGGATATCTGCAAAGCCCTGGAGGGTTGTGATGCCTGCCAGTCATTATTTTCTACTTAGATATTAAACTGGTCATGACATTTTTCTCCTGATAAAAATGAAACCCTCATTCTAATAGCACCAGCTAAGCCCATCTGCAGCCACACAGCCAAGCAAGAAATGGCAGAGAAGTGTGTAAAAAAAGGAGGAGCAATGAAAGCTAAGTGAGCCCAGATCCCATGATGAGGCTTTTCAGTCTGACTCTTCTGCCCTTGCTAGCCTTTGGGTGGCACTGCTGGCCCAAGATCATCCAGTTGGCATTCAAGGCAGAAAATGGTTTCTACAGTTGGATTCAGGTCAACCTCTGTTCTGTTTCTGTTGGAATAGCAGTAAAACTTTCTTCAAGCAAACTGAGTTTATTTCTTGCGAGCACTATTTTGACGTTTTATCAGGTGTCCTGCACCTAGCCTTGTCTTTCGGCAGGTGTGTGGGACCTCGTCTCTGCAGGTGGCAGGCGATTTTATTGGCGTTCTCTCTTCCTCCCACACTCTCCTGGCATTTTTATTTTTGAAGTATTGGTTTGATGGAACCAGACTTTGCAAGGGTAATGTGCAAAACTCTGAAGAGCTGTTTTATTTTAGCACCCTTCTCCTTGGGAGGTTTTGATACCGTTCTCCCGTCAGTTTTTTTCAAGATAGATTTATGCCTTTTTTATGTTTAAAAACCAGCTCCTTTTTCTCTCAGCCAGACTATCCCCCAAATAGTCCTTTAGCCAGCAAGAATTCTCATCTTGGCATGAAATTTTCACATAAATTAGGATATTCTGCCGACAGTAGCCCATCTATCTGACTTGGGATGAGATGGCATAGTTATTCTACCAGAAGCATTCTTTTTATTGTTGGTGGTAAATATTTTTTCACTTTTTCTTACGTCTGTGTCTGTGTGAATCCATGCCATTTGAGTGTGGTGCCCACAGAGGCCAAAAGAAGGCATCAGATCCCATGGAGCTGGAGTTAGTTCCAGGCACTTGTGAGCCGCCCAGGTGCGATGAACTGAACTGTCCTCTGGAAGAGCAGCAAGTGCTGTTCACTGCAGGCTGTCTCTCCAGCCCCCAGAAGCATTCTTGATTTTTTACATGACCATTATGTGGGGGTTTTTTTCTGTCTGTTAGCTATAATTTTCAATGCCCTGGTTATCATTCTTACATCCGTTTCTACATTCTGTACCTCTGAAGGAAAAGGTGCTGTTGAGCTAGTCTGCATTAAGGCTGATAAATAGCATCATAATTCCTAGGTGACTTTTGTTCAGGGATAACAGATCTTTTAAGCTGATGATCCTTATTTGAGCTGTTGAGTTTTGTTTCTATAGAACTACTGTCTGTTTTTCCCAAATGGTTTTCAGTTGCTAGGCAGAATTCAATCCAGTAACCTAGAGGCCAAATGACCTCATAACTCATTAGCAGTTCTCAGAGCCATCTGGTGCCCTTGAGGAGAACAGTGTTCAAAGGACTGATAATAAAGACAACAGCATAATTACTTCTCTGCCGTGATTACACCTTTAGATGGCAAGCAGTCAGCATATTTATCTGCAGATTGCCTGGGTGGTTGTTTTCTAAAGGTATAATAACGATGCTATAGCAGAATAACTTGTTTCCCTGTCCCCTGCATCCAGCTTGCAAATAAGTAAACTTGACGACAGTAAATAGCCTATTGAATCACAAATTGTAATAAAGTCAATGCACCAAAGAAACATAGTATATAAACACAAAATATAAAACCACAGGTGAGGAAAGAAGTAGCTACAGAGTGGATATGTCTCAACTCCAGTCAGATCTTGCCAAAGCACCACGGTAATTCATGGGTGGCTTGCTGTGTTTCATTTTCTACAATGTTTACTAGATAAGTGCAGAATTTCTCACGCTCGCCTATTAATCTCCTTTTCTCTAGGGAATCTTGTACCTCACAGCTTAAGAAATGGCTTCGCTTTCAGAATATGCACTGCGTATGTCTCGTCTAAGTGCCCGGATCTTTGGTGAAGTGGCCAGGCCTACTGATTCAAAGTCCATGAAAGTGGTGAATATGTTCAGGGAGCAGCCCTTGGCCAAAAAGAAAGAGACTTACGACTGGTATCCAAATCACAACACGTATTTTGCTCTCATGGGCACACTCCGTTTCCTTGGCCTCTACAGGTGAGGAGAGATAAAAAGATAGGGCTTGTCAGAGGCGGTGTTAGCAGAGCAGCAAAGGAGAACAATTAGCCTGTCTCTCCCTACAGTTCTGTGGCTCTTACGAGAGAGTCCAGGTACATCAGAAGATACAGTGTGTGGGGGTAGGTGCTCTTTCAAAATTGCTTGTTGGAATTATGTCTAAAACATAGCCAGCATCAAATTGTACTGAGCTATAGAGAGATGTACAATTGCTCATTAATTAAGGGTGCTCTAAAAAGGATGGGGGTAGGGAGCAGGCCAAAACGATGAGGAATAAAACGTACCAAGCACCATGACTGCCAGAGCAGCTGGTTGTTGGTACACAGGAACAGAACCCTGCCCCACACCTGACCCACCTCTTACTGGGTGTGTGGGAGCCTCCATTCTCCACTGGTGGCAGTGTTGTTGACATTCTTACTCCTCCTACTCACTTCTGGCATTTTGATTTTGTGTCCTTGGTATATTAATTTGACTTTGATAAGCTGTAGTTCACTTTTAATGGTAATTTATAAATCACATAACTCTTAATACTGTGTTTTGTTTGTTTGGTAGGTCTAAGAAGTGAGTGCCTAGGACCGTTGTAGAAAAAAAATAGTAATAGAATACCAAGATGGTCATTTTTCTTCAAAAAAAAATTTTTTTAAAAATTTCCAAACTAATACATGCCCCTTACAAAGAACTAAAATAGTATATTTCATTAAATTGAATTGCATACCATCTTTAAAATATAACATGTTTTAATTAAGCCTAACTACTAGCTTGGGACCATTTGTTATAATATAAAATAAATAGCACAGCATAACACTCATTCCAGAGAGCTAAAGGTTGGTATTCATTTATCCAACATATTTTTAAGTACTTTCCATGTACAGGTATTTAAGATGAACATTAAAGGACCAGCAGTAAACAAAACAAATAGATGTTCTAAGCTAATAAATTATTAGAGATTATAATGTATGGCCTACTTTTGAGTGTCTAGAATTGCTAGGGACTATCTCCTTTGCCATTAGTCTTGGCTCAGAAAATAAAACCTAATTTTATTATGACCCAGAATAAAATATCAGAAGCCACATCCCATGGAAGATTATAAACCCTAACAAAATCACATTCAACTATTTTAATATGTCTGTTTGATATTGTTCTTCATTTATTTGAAGAACAAAGACCTAGCTATCTTTGGGGACAAGGGAAAAAATGCTAAGTGCTTAGTTGTTCATTGAGAAGCAAAATTATTTTTATGTGTTTAGTCAGTAGTTATGGTAAATGATGCCTCCAATACATGGCCATCTGTAGCATCAGACAGGATGAATGTAGACATCCCTTCAATAAAGTCTGATATAAAAGCATGCAGAAGAGGGAGGGAAATAAAATCAACCAAAACAGTTGATTCACTCAGTTAACAAGCTGCCGTGCTGCGCTAGCAGCCTTTGTAGTTTTCTTCTGATGGTGGGCAGAAACAGTGAGGGAATGAAGAATGGAAAAATGATGTAATAAATAATATGATATGTTTTGTGACAATGTTGAACATGCTGCAGGAGATGAGGGGGCAGAACTAGCCAAGCAGGATCCAGAGTGCTGACAGAGCCTGTGGTGATCTGGGGAATAGGCATGGTAACAGCCTTAAACAGGGCAGTCAGGGTCAGCCCCATAGAGGAGATTGAGGTTTAGACTGAGGCTCATGGGTAATAAGTGAACCTGGTGAGACCTGTAGAAGAGCTTGTGGGACAGAGGCAAGAGTGAACAAAGGCCTCTCTTACTGAGGCTGGAGGGTGCCTGCAATGGCCCAGGAATAGTTTGGGCTAAGGAACCAACTGGGAGACAGGAGGCAGGTCACAGGGGTCTGTGAGTGCTATGGTAAAGAACAGACTTTTGCCCTGGACAACAGAGTTTGGACAACATGATATGACATCTGTTTTGGATGAATTGTTACGGTTATATTGAGAATTATTTGTCAGTCATAGCTAATCCCAGTGAGGTCTGTGCTGTATTGTCCATCATGTTCATGCAATGAGATATCAAATTCTTTAAAATAAATCTTTTAAAAAAATAGTTTAGTTGGGCCTAGCAAAGCATCCCTTTTTTATATAGTTAGTACATTTTATCAAATCCATTAAATAATGTATATTCAATCCGTAAGCCAGTATTGCTACCTGTTACAGATGAGGAAACTAAGGTGCAGTGTGAGACCTAGGTCTCGTATCCAAAGTTACAGAGCTCGTGTCTATCTGGTGGAGATGTATTTTAAAACCAGGTTTACATGGGTCCCATGGCTTACATGTGTTTACATGTTTAAGCACGTTTTGGGGTATTTAGTCTTAGGATGTAGACATGTTACAGTTGTAGCCTTCTTCGCCTTCTGCACTGCCCACATGTATAATTAGTCCTGGCTGCTATGACTCCTAGAAGGCTTATCTTGATTTGCTCTCCATCTGCTTGAGCCTTTCCCAACAGCCTTTATATGTGGGACATTCACTGCCATGCAGGCTGTTCTGGAGAACTGCCCATTTTTAGTAGATGCTAATTCCTAGGGCAATCAGGATCTCTGTGCAGCTACTCAAAATTATATTCAAGTTTTGTTTAGTTTGGTTTTTCAAGTCAGGGTTTCTCTGTGTAGCCCTGGCTGTCCTGGAACTCACTCT
>LOJH01061223.1:0-11020 GCA_001685095.1 Ellobius talpinus
AAGACTTGCCGGTGGTGGTGCACGCCTTTAATCCCAGTACTTGGGAGGCAGAGGCACGTGGATCTCTGTGAGGCCAGCCTGTTCTACAAGTGAGTTCCAGGACAGGCTCCAAAGTAACACAGAGAAACTGTCTCGAAAAACAAAACAAAACAATAAAAAATAAAAATTCCAGCCCACTGTAAATCCCAAGATCTGACCCTCACACAGACATGCATGCAGGCAAAACGCCAGTGCACATCAAAAAAAACCCAAAAAATACCAAACATTTTTAGATTTATTTTTGAGACAAACAAAGTCTTGCCGTGTAGACCAGGCTGAAACTCTCAGATCTTCCTGCCTCAGCCTCTGAGTGCTGGGATTAAAAGGTGTGTGCCATCATACTTGGCTAGATTTACTTTGTTTTATGTGTTATGGGTGTTTTGTCTGTACTACTGGTGACTTGGTGCCCACAGAGTCCAGAAGATAGTGTCAAATGCCCTGGGACTGTAGTTAAGGATGATTGTGGGTGCAGGACATTGAACCTGGAACCCGTAGGAGAGCAACCAGTGCTCTTTATTGCAGAGTTAAGATGTTTGGAAAAGTGGTACTTGGTTGTGAAGTTGAGTTGAAAAGGCCAAACTCATAGCCAAGTTTGTTCACAAGGTGCTGCTGTAGCTGTGAAGTCGTTTGTTGTCATGGAGAGTTGGCTCCTTTCTGTTGGTCCGTGTCAGTTGAGACATTGAGTTTTTGTGCATCACATGCATTTTCTGGGCTTCTCAGATGTATGAGTTTGTTATAGGTCAGACTGTCAGCAGACCACCCAATTGAATGTGGCCTTTTTGTGCAGGTTTGGCTTGGACGCTTCTTTACATGTCCAGTGAGCCTAGTTACCACCGGTCCACTTTCTGTTGTATGTCACAGATCATTTGAGAAACGGTTCGTTTGTACTCAGGATAAGGACAGCAGTTCAAAGGAACATTTTTCACTTTTCCAACATCAAATGTTGAATGTCTTTTGAAGGACCCTATAGAGGGTCTTTTTGTTGTTGTTATTTTGTTTTGTGTTTTTAGATAGGGTTTCTCTGTGTAGCACTAGCTGTCCTGGAAAACACTCTGTAAATCAGGCTGACCTCGAATTCACAGAGATCTGCCTGCCTCTGCTTCCTGAGTGCTGTGCAACCAACACCTGGATGCCTATAGAATTCTTTGCTAACTGCTATTGTGGTTTAAAGTGTGATGCTATCATGATTGCTTTTGGTCGGTTATATCAACTTGATGGCCAACCTCTGTGCTTCTCATCTTCAAAGCTGAAGGTGAAGGTTCTTGCTTACTTTGCAAAACAACATATCATGTTTGATATTTTGTTTGTGTTCTGACAAATAAAACTTTCCAGGAGGTCAGAGGGCGGAGCTAGCCACTAGTTAGCTGTAGCGGTCTGGAGGTCAGTACAGAGAGGATACAGGAACTGACAGTGTGGAGTGGAGACAGGAAGGGATAAAGCGGGATGGAGACAGGGTCTCAGCCTTTTGGACTGGAGATGGAAGAGGAAGGAGGTCACTGGTGGCTGCTCCTCTTTTGATCTTTCAGGTTTTACCTTGATCTGACTCCTGGTTTTTGGTAAGATTAATTAGATTTACACTTCATCATCATTTTTTATTAGTATTTTTATTTTTGTGTACGAGTGATTTGCCTGAATGAATGTATGGGTAGCATACGAATCCCTGGTATCTTTACAAGTCAGCAGTGTGTCAGATTCCTTGGAACTGGAGTTAGAAATGCTTGAGTTGAGCATCTTGTGTGCTGGGAACCGAATCCAGTTCCTCTACAAGAGCAGTCAGTGAGTGCTCTTCCTGCTGCTGACCCAACCACCTGCAAAACTTCTCCACCCCTGCTGCCTACTGCAATGCATTCTTAGCAGTTTCTGCTCCAAGTGTGCTGTTGATGTTAGGAGTTGTCATCTTTGCTTTCCAGCCCATTTTGTTCTCAAGATGACTAGGTGAACTTCACGTTTGTCTAACCCCATTTCTGTGTCATAAAACAAATAGGAAATAGCAAGTAATAAGTCATTAACAAAAAAGATGAGAAGTATTTGTTAAAACTCCCATTTGTTAAGGGTGTACTCCAGTACAATATGACATTTCCACATTGAAGAGCCACGGTTACCGGTGTACAGCCTAGAGTGAAAGCCTCTCAGATGTGTATTGACTGTGTTTGGTGTCTATATATCCTCAATGTAGTGGCCACGAGAGAAGTAGGAGCTGGTCTTCATTTCTTCAGCTCCTTAATCTAGCTAGCTTCTTAGAGACATGTGAAATAACACATTCGTGAAGAGAGGCAGGTGCCTGCCCTCACACCTCAGACAGCTGAGGCATGGGATCTCAAGTGGAAGTAACCTAGACTTCTATTCATAGCATAACCCTGTCTCAAAAACAAAACTTACATCATTGCATCGTCATGGTACTAGTGATGGAGCTTGGTCGTAGATTGCTTCCTGTTCATGTATGAACCTCTGGTTTACTCTCCAGATCTACAAAACAACACCCACCCCAAGCAAGCAAACCAAATCTACAACCTCTGAAGGAGGTTTACACAAGTCTATTGCATGACTGCTGAGTTTATTACTGACTATTGAGAATCATTTTCTGAAATATCTTTGTCTTGTTTTACTGGAGTCTGTTTAGGTTCTGATTTGTCGTTGTCATTGGGGTGTGTGTGTGTTTGTGTTTTGAGAAGATCTCACTATAGCTCAGGCTGGCCTCCTGCCTTCCTCTGCTACCTAAGTGCTGGGATTAAAGGTGTGTGCTACCTGGCCGGGTGGTAGTTGTGCACGCCTTTAATCCCAGCACTCGGGAGGCAGAGGCTGGTTGATCTCAGTGCGTTCCAGGCCAACCTGGTCTGCAGAGTGAGTTCCAGGACCGTTAAGAGTAGAAGTCTGTTAACTAATAGGTTTTTTGTACCCTCATAATAGGTTTGTCTGCTGATGCAGTAAGCCACATCAGACCAAATTGAAAAAGTAAAAGAACAGGTTTATTTGAGCAAAGCAACTCCCGGGTGAGTTCTACAGCTCCAGAGATGGAGGCAGGAGAGGTCAGACTCCCAAACTAAATCAGGGAGCTTATATACCTGTAGGCGAGGGGTAATGACCTGCCCACAACAGGCTGGGTTTGTGCCCAAGTATGGACAAAAGCTGGAATGTTTAGGTGGGGTCTTGAATTGCTGGGCTTTTTGATATCTTTAAGAGACTTCTGAGTGGGTGGGGTTTGGAGGAATGGGGCTTTCTGGATCAAACAGGAGTGAGCTGGAGTGGGTTTATCCTGCCCAGTGGCATCTGTCATTCCAGAAGTGCTGGGCATTACAGTTCAGATAGTCAGTGAGAGTGAAGTGGATTGTGGTGGTTTACACGCACCCTGGAGGCTAAGGTGCAGGATTAATGCAAGTTCAAAGCCAGCCTGATTGGGCTAACAAGTTCCAGGCCTGCCAGGGAAGGATACAAAGGGAAGCTGTCTTAAAAATTAAAAAGAAACCCTAGGCTGGCAGCATTTATTTTTAATCCAGATGCAATCATGTCTTTTAACAGTGTGTAACTTCATGAGTTAAAAACTCCAATTCTCTTTGTGCTTGCTCTTGTCCTTAATGAAGTGTAATTAACATTCTAATTTTCTTATTCCAAGTGTGGACTTTGGTAAAAGCTAAGTGTTGTCACCATAATGAACAGTGAAGAGTTCTCCTGGTACCCCTTCATGCATTTTCTGATGTTCTCTGACTGCAGTAGGTGGTCTCTGTCTTCTTAAGCACAATTGTTGTATCATATAATTTGAGTTTCTTTGTCCTTTGATACTTGAATGCATGTGTCCACTGTCCCAGCTCCCTCGATTTCCCTCTCCAGTGCTTCCCCTTATTACCGTCATCACTTCTTTCCTTTTTAATGCTTTGCTGAATCTAATTAGTGCTGTCTACATGTGCAGAGGTGTGGGGCCATCTTCTATTCTGGTTTTAAAAACAGTCAACTCTAACCCTGGCCTGGAACTTGATACACAGACCAAGTTGACCTTGAACTTGAGTTCTGCCTGCCTTTGCCTTCCAAGCAATGGAATTATAGTTCTGAGCTACTGTGCTTGGCTTAATAATTTCTTTTTATTGCTACATATTATAATAGTATTGTATAGCATATTTACTTATTAACTTGTTGCTGGAAATTGGTTTTTAAATAATTGAAGCCGTTAGCACTCATAGGGCCTGGAGAGATGACTTAATGACTGAGAGTGCCTGATGCTTTTGCAGAGGACTGGGGTTTGGTTCCCAGCACCCACACGCTGACTTACAGTTGTCCTTCCCTCCAGTTCTGGGGCAGCCTGACTCCACAGACATGTGCAGGCAAAGTGGTTATACACAGATATCTTCAAAAACATGTATTTGCCTATTTATGAGTATGTGTACTGTTACTTAGGAGTGGAGTGGCAGAACTGTTTTCAAAAGCTCTAGTACCTATATACCTGTCAGACGTTGCTTCCTGTTCTTTTTCTGAGTTTTTTTTTCCTTTGTCCTTAGAGATGGATGTTCTTAGAGGTGATTTTGAACTGAGTAGCAGAGACTAGCATTCTGCCTCTGCCTCTGCCTCCCAAGTGCTGGACTTAAAAGTGTTTGGCTAGTTTCTCCACCTGGCCATGGCCAGTCTTTAATAGTAGCCAGGCGAGTCTGCTTGATGCTAGCAGGGGCTCCTGGTGGTCTGAGTCTGTGTCACTGCTCTGCTCCTGGTGTCTTTATGCCCGTTTGCCACCGGGTTCACGTTCTTGGCTCAAATAGTTAGGTCAGAATTGGGTTCTGACAGGTGAGTGCTGGGTAGTGTTTGAGTGTGTTGTTGGGTACTGCTGCGACCTCTGGGCCTTTCTCATCTGTTCTAGATGCAAGTTTCTCATCAGATTGTGCAGTATTTCTTTTGCTTTGTGACTTCTTGACTCACTCAGCAGTGCCTTTTGAGGGAAACACTGAAGAATAGCAGTTTTCTCTTTGGTTTGTTGTGGTGTCATTAGAAATCTCTGACCCCCCACACACCAAAGGATTTCTTTTTTGTTTCTATAGATGTAACTTACAAAGTAACAATTTTATTATATATGATATTTTGTCTACTGTTTACATTTTGTTCCAACATGGTCAGTGTTGAGATGCTGCATTCTCACATGTAAGCACAACAGAAGCAGACATTGAAAGTTGATTGATTTTGAGAAATTGTGCACGTCGTTGTTCCAGCACCAGTTATTGGGGAAATGTTTTCTGCACTGAGTAGCATTTGTACCTTTGACAGAAATGAGTGCTTTAGAAACATGTCCGTCTCTTTCCGCCCAGTTCATCCTATGATGGATCGATTCTGACACCATCCTGTTTATAGATTATACCTATTACTAGTCTTGAGATGAAGTGTTGTTTGTACCTTTTCAAAGTTGGTTTAATTTTTTCTGTGTCATTTGCATTTGAAATTTTAGAACAAAATTGTCAATTTCTATAAAGGAAAATCTTGGAATTTTATAGAGTGTGAGTCTACAGAGAGTTTCCTGTGTAAAGTGTCTAATTTTTCTTACTATGTTCTGTAGTTTTCACTGTGATCATCACATTTAACAGACTACCATGAATTAAAAAAAGTCTACATATTCCTATATGCAGTGCTGTTACTAAAACCTGCCTTTCCAACCAGGTCTTGTCCAATCAGCATGTGGCTCCTGATCACCTGTTACAGATCTGCCAGCGTATCGGCCCGATGCTGGATAAAGAAATCCCACCCAGTATTTCAAGAGTCACTTCTTTGCTTGGTGCGGGAAGACAGTCTTTGCTACGTACAGCAAAAGGTACCTTAATTTGAAGAAGTGTTCTGCTTTGTATTAGTAGCTCTGTTATAATTGTGAAGCTGTGTAAGCGTTGTGGAAGGTAACAATGTAACTAACGCCATGGACTATAAATTCTCTGCAATTAGCGTAGACCTTTGAATTTTATCATGTGTTTAATGGGTCCTTCTGCATTTCAGAATTGATAAAGACATAGATGTTAAGCTAAAAGCTTGAATTTAAGATGTGTTTTAGGGTTTTATCAATGTTAGTTCTTAATTTTTCCATTTTGTAGCTCTCATAACTTCAATGGATGTAATTGTATGTGTCTAATAAACTCTTTAAATGCTAGAATTATTACTTTTGATATTTAGATTCTGAAAGTCCTTTGTAATAAGGAGAAGTGATTAAAAAAATGGTAGCAGCTTGAAAAACATGCACCAAAAATGTAAACTTGCATGATTCCTTTTATTTTTTACTAACAATTTTTTCTTTTGCCAAGTTATGTGCTAGCAAAATGTTTGGAATTGCTATACATTTTCTGTTAGCTTCGTATAATTGACTTAGACTAAGTACCTGTGTGTGATATGCTCTATGTATATATGTGGCTAAACTGCTAATGGCAAGTGTGTTGGTTCTGATCTCAGCAGACTTGAATTTCATTGTGATTATTTTGTTACAAGCTGATGTGATGCTACCTCTTAGATGCTCCACTAGGACAAAGCCTGACTGAGAAAGAGGACCCTGCTTCTTGGTTTCATGCCAGACCAGCTGCCAGCCTTAGTTGTTTCTTAGTGCCCTATAATCGTGCCGCACTGCGGCTCTAATCAGAAAACTGTCCCATCCTCCTTTTCGGCATCCTGTTCACTTTGTAATTATTTTCATCACTAGTTGTTTTACAGCAGTTGCTTGGGTAGCACATTTTCTTTTTCCTTGTGTCAAGCTCAAGCTCAATGTTGTTTTGTGATGAGGCTTGTGTGAGGACTGGCAGACTTAGACGAGACTTCAGCGAGGGACCCTATTTCTGCTTGTGTTTTGTGCTAGTGCCAGAGGATGCCCTCTGTTAGTGTGGGCACCCGAGCTCAGTGGAGGTGGTTCAGTACGGTGCCCTCTGTTAGTGTGGGCACCCGAGCTCAGTGGAGGTGGTTCAGTACGGTGCCCTCTGTTAGTGTGGGCACCCGAGCTCAGTGGAGCTGGTTCAGTACGGTGCCCTCTGTTAGTGTGGGCACCCGAGCTCAGTGGAGCTGGTTCAGTACGGTGCCCTCCCTTGTTTGCAGCTGTGAAGCAGCTCATTGTAGCTCAGCAGGAGTGGGGCACGAGGCCTGTGTCGGCCAGTGTCGGCCAGTGTACTTCTGTGTCTTCCTTCAGCGTGTCTTCTTCAGACCTGGTGGGATGTGGCTTTAGAAGGCTCACTCACACACTGTGTGTGCTCTTATCTGGAGAGCTGCCTTCCACCCTAATGTGGGAAGCTGAATTAACTTGAACTCACTAATTCTTCCTGATGAGTTCAAGGTAATAGTACTGGCCGAATGAATCCTAAACTGAATGAGTCAAGTCAAAGATGTTTAGATACATCAGATAAGTTAAATATCTTCTTAAAATTCTCCTTTTGAAAACTGGGGTCAGTTGTGATAAGACTGCTCATTTTAAATGTTGTATGGTATTTTGCATTGAAAAATAAACAGCTAACTTGGTATTCCATTCCCTCTTACTAATCATCTACAGTGGATCTCTTTAAAGGTCCTGGAACCTTTGAGCCTCAGTCACCTCATTTGTAATTAGTGGGAACACCTACCTCACAGGGTTGTTGTGAGGACTCCATGAGCTGATGTATGTGGAAAGCACTTGGTGGATTGTACAGTGCTGTGCTGTCAGTGTTACTGCTGCTGTATCTGAGACGTCTCCAGAATAGCACAATAAACCTTCAGGCTTTTCAACTGTTAAAGTACAGGAGTTGGTAAAACTTTGAATAAACAGTTTATTACAATGTACGTAAGTACTGTATAAGATCTTTCTTTGGATTAACTGTCAAGATTTTATGTGTATCTAAACTTCGTTTTAAAGACTGCAGGCGCACAGTGTGGAAGGGCTCTGCCTTTGCTGCTCTTCACAGAGGAAGACCTCCTGAAATGCCCGTCAATTATGGCTCCCCACCAAGTCTTGGTGAGTGCGGTTGGCCTGTGAGACTTTATAGATGCAGTGGAAGTCCTGGTATAGTGTGATCGCAGTAGCAAAAAGTACCAAATTTCAAATTTCTTGTTGACTTAAAGTAATTAAAAATGGTTATGTTATACTACAGTAGAATTAGGACAAAGTGTGAGTCATTTGCATTGCTCAAACTCTGGAAATTGTTTTCGGAACTTTTTTAATTTTTACATGCTGGCTCCCCCTTAACCATTTTCGTTGTTTTTATTTCCTAGTGGAGATACATCGAGGAAAACAGCTCACAGGGTGTTCCACTTTTAGCACAGCGTTCCCAGGAACTATGTACCAGCATATAAAGATGCACAGGAGGATTCTCGGACATCTGTCTGCTGTGTACTGTGTAGCATTTGATAGGACAGGACATAGAATCTTTACAGTGAGTGAACGTCTTACTCAATTCGGTACTGCCTGGGGTGCTGTAGCATCCTTGACAAGGAGCATGGAGAGGCTCTTCCCATCCATAGACATTTTGATCATGGAGATGTGGTGCAGGGTTTAAAATTTTGTAGTTTCTTAAGTATTACTTCAATACAGTGAGGTCTGGGCTGTGTTGAGAGTGGAGGTTCCAAAACATTGAGGAGTCCTGTATAACTCCTGGGGAGGTGATGATGAGTTGAGGCCTGCTTCAGAATAACGGTGCTCTCTCTCTAGCTCTGTTGCCATGCACTTTTTGTTTTCAAATAATAGAAAGTACATAACTAAAACTTTCTCTTCTAGGACATTTGAGACTAAAGGAATTAAATTACATTGAGATTAATCCTACATTTATCAGTAAAAAGATCCCCCTTACCTCTCAGAAAATCCCAGATCATTAGTGATGGCTCATACTTACATGGATTAATCAATCACTAATTCACTATATTCATTTCTGTATTCAAGGGATTATTTGAAAATTAAGAGTATGACTGTTCCAATGTTTTTAAGACAAATAATTTTTTAAGTGGATTGAAAACATACTTAGCTGTGTTGATTGATGAACAGTATCTGGTTTGGGATTGTAAATTTGAGACTTGTTTATTTCAAAAGAGGGTGCTTTCCCCACTACAGTGTGTAGTCTGGTCCCTGGAATTTAGGTCTGTCCCAATTTTGATTTGTAGCTTGGTGAACCAACTTGCTCCTGTAACTGGTATTGGGGAGTGGGAACTTAGGGTTGGGCCCACTACATTCTTGGGAGAGAACTTTGTGAAAATAGTAGTATATGGGAGAATCTGACTCGTAGATTCTGCTTTGAAGAGAAATGCCAAGTCTGTGTGTTCTGGTGATAGCCCTAGTAATTACAGTATTTGGCTGGAAAGGAGAGGAGTAATAGTTAATAAGGGTTGTATCATTCCTATTTCAGTTTACTGGATGCTGTGTTAACATTTGTATTGGGGTGTTGCTTTTTCTTAGGGGTCAGATGATTGTTTGGTAAAGATTTGGTCAACACATAATGGCCGCTTGTTGTCTACGTTAAGAGGCCATTCTGCAGAAATTTCAGACATGGCTGTGAACTACGAGAACACACTGATTGCAGCAGGAAGCTGTGATAAGATCATCAGGGTGTGGTGCTTGAGGACCTGTGCCCCAGTTGCTGTGCTGCAAGGACACACGGGGTCAATTACATCTTTGCAGGTAACTTCTAGCCCACTGACACCACAGTTTAACTTTTGGAATGAAATAGTAAGGTGATGTGATTATATGATGTTTTACAAACTTGTTTCTTTTTTAAAATTGATTTTTATTTTGTGTGTGGGTGTTTGGCTTGAATCCGCATCTGCACCATTGTGTGTGCAGAAACCTGGGAGGCCATAAGGGGGTTGCTTGTGAGCTGCCATGTGTGTACTGAGAATTGAACCCATGTCTGTGTAAGAGCGCTTGACAGCTGAGCTATCTCCAGCTCAGCTGATAATGTCTTTGTACTGACTATGGAAGAGTAATGTTTAAGGCTGCAGAGCTTTCAGAGTGATGCACTGACCACTTTGAAGCTTACGGTTGAATTGCACGAAAGCCTGTTACAAACTGGCAATGGGTTATTTTTCTGTTTAAAACTGGTGCATTTTGATGAGTTGATTAAATTAAATAAAATCTTCCTACAATAAGTGGGAAGTCGTTTTCAATATATACATGAAGTGTAGAAAAATGTAGTGGGTCTCTGTGGCCTGTCAGCTTGACTTTTAATTTAATTTACTTTTTTTTAATAGATTATTTTGAGGTCTACGTTTTTCTCTGCTCCCCTCCCTGCCTCTCCCCTCCCCTTCAACCCTCTCNGTATGTCTCTCTTAGGGTCCTCTTTGCTGTCTAGGTTCTCTGGGATTGTGATTTATAGGCTGGTTTTCTTTGCTATTAATTACAAGTGAGTATATATGATATTTGTCTTCCTGGGTCTGGGTTATCTTGCTCAATATGATGTTTTCTAGCTCCATCCATTTTCCTGCAAATTTCAAGATGCTCTCATTTTTTTCTGCTGTGTAGTACTGCAAGTACCACATTTTCCTTATCCATTCTTTGGCCAATGGGCATTGAGGTTGTTTTCAGGTTCTGGCTATGACAAACAAAGCTGTTATGAACACAGTTGAGCACATGTCCTTGTGGCATGATTGAGCATCCTTCGATGTATACCCAAAAGTGATTTTGCTGGGTCTTAAGGTTGTTTTCTAATTTTTCTGAGAAATCGCCACACTGATACCCAAAGGGGTTGTACCAGCTTGTGTTCCCACCAGCAATGCAGGTGTGTTCCCTTTACCCCACAACCTCTCCAGCATACATTATCATCAGTGTTTTTGATCTTGGTCATTCTTACAGGTATAAGATGGAATCTCAGAGTTTTGATTTGCATTTCTCTGACTATGAATGTTGAGCGTTTCCTTAAATGTTTTTCAGCCATTTTAGATTCCTCTGTTGAGAGTTCTCTGTTAAGGCCAGTACTCCATTTTTTAAATTGGATTATTTGTTCTTTTGGTGTTCAATTTCTTGAGTTTTTTTGTATATAGATGTGGGGTTAGTGAAGATCTTTTCCCATTCTGTAGGCTGTCGTTTTGTCTT
>LOJH01061225.1:0-11020 GCA_001685095.1 Ellobius talpinus
CCTGCACCACTTCCCCCTCTTTTTTTTAAAAAAAGGAAAATATCCATAGTCCATAGGAACATTTACCCACAAGGCATTAGGAGCTGGCTCCCAGCTAGTGTTAACTGTATCTGAGGTTATAAATTTAGCCTTTGGTACAGTGGTCCTAACTAGTTGATGATGTAGGCCATTAAGGATGGGATTTTGGAGGCTCTACCTGCCTCTGATTCTGGTCCTATTTCTGTGTCAAGTGCCAGAAAATGGAGCTGCCAGGTTGCCATTCTGGTCCTACAGTTTCCATGGGACCAGATGCTTCATGCGCCTAAGGATACCTAACTACTGTCATTATGCCTTCTCTGCCATTATGGACTGGAAAATCCCTGAGTTCATGAGTTAAAAATAAATCTTCCATACTTTTAGGTCTTTCTGCCAGATATTTCACAACAATAATGATAAAGGTTAATTAATATGCTCCAGAAGCCTGGATTTGTGGGAGGATCACTGCTGGATTCCTCAATGCTGGGAACAGCAGTGGACACACACTTAGTACAATAGTTGAAGGAATGGAAACTGAAATGCTATCCATGACCTAAAGGCCCCGAAAGGAAACCAGGATTTACTACCACTCCTCTTAGGAGGCACGGGTGAAGAGAAATCTTTTACCCATTAGTTTTGGGAACAGCATTCGGGTGCCAACTTGTACTTTTATACACAGCTTCCGTTTTGAAGAACTACCTCAAGTTTTTTCTCCAACTGACAGCTCTAAAGAGCTTAAATTTTATTCCTAAAAGCTTTTGCTTTAACATTTGCTCAGACTCTGCACCAGAGACTCATCGATCATGTTAATATTCTGCTACACAGCACCGCTTTGAAAAGACAATTTCTCTCTAACCAGCATTCCTCACGAGAACGTTTCACGGCCTAGCCCTAACTGTGGTGTCTGGATGTCAAAGGACAAGCATCTTTCTCTGCTTCTCTTGCTTAGTTCTGAAGTTCCTGGACAGCCAGTCATGACACACAGGTTCCTGGACATAACCAGGGGAAAGCCATGGGAAGGGCAAATCATGGTGGGGTCTCCCCTTAGAATAAGTGAAGCATTGGAGCTCCGGGCCGGAGAAACTGGAATCTAATAGCAATTAGCAGCAGGAGTGGAAAGTCAATAAGACCAATGAGTCAAGTTGCAGGGAAGAAAAATGATCAGGCTTTGAAACGCCACCTGTTGATAATTCCAACAGGCAAGAAGCTGTCACCTAAATACATCTCCTGAGCCACAGCTCAGTGCCTTGGATATCTCTGTTCTTCAGCAAAGTTCCCTGCACAGAGGCACCCTTCACAAACAGGAGTATCACTGTGAGCCGCCCATCCCCACAGTGTGAACTCTAGTTAGAAAGGAACACTGTGGAGACCGTGATGGCACTGAGCTCTTGAGTGGAGGAAGCCGTGGAATTCTAGAATGCCATCAAGAGTTTAATGAATGACAGGAGGAAGCAGAAGCATATATTTTAACAAATGTTCAAATATATATTAGTGAATATTGACATATATCCTAAATGCTCCTTATTGTAGCCTTCCCAAGAGAGGCAAACACATGTTATCTATAAAAAATGTGATTTGTTTTTAATTTGTCACCTCACTGGTGACAAGAGATGGTCAATTGAGACTCCACAGACCTCATTACTACCTGTTCTCACTAGGATCACCTTCAGACACTGTAGGAAGTGTCTACTGCACCAGATTTCCACCCCCAGTGCCCTCAATTCCAGCCATCTGTCCCCTCGCTCTCTCTCTTTACCCCATCTTCCCCCACCTGGTTTCCCTCACCTGTTCCTGCTCCCCCCACTCCAAGTCTACCTATAAAATCTATTCTATTTCCCCCTCCAGGGAGACCCCTGCATATCCCAGATCCCTCCTCTTGACCTAACCTCTCTGGGTCTATTAATTATAGCTTGGTTATCATTTACTTAACAGCTAATATCCACTTATAAGTGAGTATATATGATATTTATCTTTATGGGGCTGGGTTACCTCACTCAAAATGCTTTTTTTCTAGTTCCATTTTGTCTGCCTGCAAATTTTATGATGTTGTTTCTTAAACATTTGAGTAAGACACCATTGCGTAAATGTAGCACATTTTCTTTATCCATTCTTCTCTTGAGGGGCGTCTAGGTTGTTTCCAGTTTCTGGCTATTATGAATAAAGTCACAATGAACATGGTTGAGAAAAAAATGTGATTTATATACTATACTTTTTGAATACAACTCCTGGTAACCTTAACATTAACATAGGGTTAAATAAGAATTCTAACTTCCTCGCTAAAATTGTTTAGTTTTATTTGCATTAAATGGTATTTTTGGAGATAAGTCCAGAAAGGAAAATGAACTGACCATTAATCAATAGTATCTTAGAGAAAATCAACAATAATTCAGGAATGTGTGAATATTCATTCTTCAAACGATGACATTTCCCCAGAGATGCAAGAAAGAGTCTAAAGCCAATAAATTACAAAAACAGTAACAATAATTGATAGTATCTGTTGTGCATTAATTGTTATAAAAGTAGTATAAGAATTGCTTGTCTATAATAATGTTATGAGTTTGATGTTAATGATTTCAATTTTACACAGGTTAAACAACTAAGTGGTAAAATAAACTAACTGCCCTGGATATGTGACAGTTAGTTTAAGTGTTCAGCTGGGCTTTAAATACAATCAAACCCAGCGGAGAAGCAGCAGTGGGAGAGGGACTTCCCTGTCCACAAGTCATGACTGGAAGTCTTTAGAAATTGCTCATATGTGGTTAGGATGATGTGAAAAGAAGACCAAGGAGAAGCAAGAGCCTCCATTCCAAGAGCTGAAGATGTACTTCCCCCCAGAAGAAAACGGGGGTAGAAATGAGATCAGACGACCTAAGAAGGGGGTCATTGCAAAGAGCACTGTGAGCACACACTGGGAAGTGTTGTCAGGCATCCGTAGGAGAGAGGAAAAATAGTGAATCAAGTGAGATAATTGGGATAGTAATAAAAGTAGAAACTCTAGTCTACAATCAAATCAGTTCCCACAAAACAGTCAAATCAAAATTGATGGAAATACAAAAGAAAAAAAGTTGTGCAGAATCAGCATGATCAAACAGTTTTACCCATCTACGAGTTCATTTATTCATTCAATATTTAACCGGTATGGAGTGCCAGACACTTCACTTCACCTTAACGCTAACTTAGTGTAAGGCGTGGTTCTCTCTCTTTGCCCAGCAAAGGATCCACAATAACAGCACACAAATACAGTGAACACAGAGTATGCCACTTTGTATTATTGTACCATTAAGTCGTCTTTCTCTTGTTCTAGTCATATTTTACAAGTACGATTAAACATAGGCGAGTGTTTCCAAATTTAAATTTCAATGATTTCTAAGTTAATTTCCAATTTAAAACAAACAGAAATCCTCTTCTTCAGCCTATTTGCAAAGAAATCTCTAGTAAATTGGTGATAAGTTGATCTATCAACTATGTTATTTTTGCACACAAATTCCACCCTATCTATTCTAACCAATAGTATCTTTCCTAAAGTGTCACAAACAAGAACATTTCTGTTCTGAGTTCATAAAATGACCCATTTGCCTGGGTAGACTAATTATCACATGGGCTTGCTGCCTTCGCTGGCCATCTGTTCTCCTGATGTCCCCAAAATATTTCTAACTTCTGGGAGCTGAGATTAAGAGTTAGGCACGTTCAAAGAGCAGTCTTGGTCATTGGTTCTGCTCTTCCATTTGACTTCCCATCCCCTCTTGAAATACCATGGGAAACGCTATGAACTGAGGCATTCTAAATATATTGCAAGTACAGAACAGGCCACAGATGGGAGGCAGCACTGGCAGCCACAGCTCACTCTGATTTTCACAAATTGACTGTGGCACATTTTTTTGAGAAGGAAGAAAAAAAACTGTGACACATTTTTTGAGAAGAAAGGAAAAAATAAACTGTCTAAAAAAATAGACTTCAAATAAAATTAGAACGGTGCTGTTGCAGAGGGTCTTTTTACTTATTTTTCACTTTTGAAGTGCAGGAAGAAGAGGGGTTTGATGGGTCTTCCGTTTTGTTTTCCTCTTGCCAGGTGAAGCTCATTCATCTCACAAGAATCTCCAGACGTCTTGAGACAGTGCAAAAACATTATAAGATCCAGGAAGAAAAGGAATCTGCAGGGACCATAGCTGCTACTTCAGTTAACCCACGATACTTGTAGGAACATCTGGTAGACCTGGCTGGTCTGAGCTGTACAGTTGACTTTGGAGGCTGATAGAAGTGAAGTTCAGGGCACAAGGATAAAGCAGGTGATCACCTTCTTGTAAAGAGCTTCATTTCTTCAGACTGTCTTCTTGTAAAAGTGGTGAGGACTGAAGGGTGATCTAAAATTTTGTTTCCTTCTTTTCTGGGTTCTCCAGATGGAGTAGACAACGGGGAAGCCCAGGAGAGAACTCTTGTGATATTGTCTGTTCCTACTATATCATTTTGTCCTGTTTAGGAAGTCAAACATTCTTCTTGGCCTAGAGAGATGGCTCAGCAGTTAATGACACTTGCTAATCTTACAGAGGACCTAGGTTTCATTTCCAGCACACACATAGTGATTCATAACCACTTGTAACTCTAGTTCCTATATATCTGATGCACAACTCTGGCCTCCGTAGGCACCACACAAACATGATACACATACATACATGCAGACACTATATATGTATATATACATATATATGCAAAATTAAAATAATTAAATATTAAATAAATATTTTATTTTGAGTCAAGCATTATAATTTGAGCATTTTTATATCCTATCAGAAAGTAAAAAGATAACAATTGCTTAAAGTGGGATGTCTGGAAACACAGTATTGGCATTTTAACACATAAAAATATAAAAATAAAAAGCTATTTAAGTAGAGTATTTTTATCCTCTTAATCTCTTCTCCTTAATAGTTATGTTTTCTGCTTTTCATAATTAAAATGATAGTTATCATCACAAAGCTTTCCTTTATGTTACTGAAAACTCCACTATGCTTCTGTGCAGACACTGTACCTCTTCTCTTGCTAGACATCAGGATTGTTTCTAACTATGATGAACACTTTACATGCATGTGCATGTGTGTGTGCAATGTGTGTATGCATGTGGGTGTTTGGGTTTATATGTGTATATGCCTATGTGTGGATGTGTGTTTAGGTTTGCATATGTGTATATATGTGTGAGGATGTACCAGAGACATCAGATACCTCTGTAACTAGAGTTACAGGTAGTTACGAGCTGCACACTGTGGGTGCTGGGACCTGAACTCTGATTATTTCTAAGATTAATATTTGCTCTTAACAACTGAGCCATCTCTCCAGCTTCATGATATAAATATTCATAGATATTCTTCAGAATACATTTTTAGAGATGAAAACACTAGTAAAATGTTTGAAAATGTTAAAGGTTCTTGATAAATAGCACCTTGTTTTACAAATTTATACTATATTACTAAATATACATTTTGCTCAACCATCCTCACCAATATAAATATATATTTATTATACATTTGTTTACTTTCTATATTGTAACTGTTTGATACCCAATTTGTGCTTTCATTTTTTTCTCTTCTTCTCTGGTAGAGAAAATTAAACTCTCTCTCTCTCTTTCTCTCTCTCATGCATGAGTCAACACTTGTATATCTATCAGTTCCTATTTGTCACTCATTTATCTTTAATGATGTTTGTCTGGGCTTAAGTAATAACTCATTTCTATGTGCACATTTAAAGAAAATAAAGTCTTTTTTCCTTTTCCATTCTATTCTCAGACTTTCTGTGTTATCCAACAGTGTGGAAAGGACATGACTTGTTCTAAATATTTTTGGCTCATGGTTAAAGGGTACCAAAGCATACTTTTATGGTCTACATATTTTATATTAGGCCAAGTGATCTTCAGTTTTTTGTGAACTGTATGTGGCATAGTTTTGGGTAGAGGTTACAGAGATTAATGGCTTCATTAACCACGGAAAAGAAGCCAAAGTACACTTAGCATTGCTCACAAACTCTGCTCATTGATCATAAACGCTCACAATTCAAACTTTGAACTTGTAAATGAATAACGTCCTTACATGCTAGCCTTAAAGGCTCATTGATAATGGCTGAGACTCTCAGAAAACATCTAGAAATTTATAACATTCAGTTAAGAAGTGACTAACTACATGAGAACCATGAAGCCTCCTTCTAAATGAGTACTTGTCCAGGGTCAAGGGCACACAGCCCTCAAGACGAGGTCCTTGGGCTATTCCAGGCATGTTGTGGGATTTAGTAGATATTTGCTGGATAAATAATCGTCCCAGAGCGGTGAACCCCATTTTACCTTCAGGTTCCAGCACACTGCTGCTGTTGTAGATCACATCAACTCTCTGTCGTTCCAACCTCCAATCGCTCCCCATTTCAGTACTAAAATCTATGATATCTACACTGCTGGCTGCCCTGCTGATTGCTGCCAAGTCTTTCCTATACGAGGCATGGTGCTTCCATCTCATGAGCTTTGTTCTAAAGGCTTTCATGGTGATGGAAACTTCAACCTCATCTGGAGACTCAGCTGTGTCTCACAGCTAGTCCGTTCTGAGCCTCAGGGCCAACAGACAGCCACCAGCTAATGGTCTATGCGATTTTGGTTATTATGCTGGACTATTTAGTTCTCAGCTAGAGACAGTGTATTAGGAAAATTAATTTCCAAGTTGGAAATTCATTTTTGTGCTAGTCAATTGAGTTTTATCACAACAACATAGGCAGAGATTTTTCATAATTCTCTCCACTGAATTTTGTTTCCTTACATATAGTAAAAATAAGATTTGAGTTTCCCTTCTTTCGGTCAATGCCCCACCTCCCCGTCACACTAATGTCTTATGAAAATAGGATATATATGTGTGTTCGCCATTCTCTAAGTGGCAAGGACACCCACCATCAAAAAATATGATTGTTTCTTTAAATTACTTTTTAAAAAACCTCTCATATAAGTATGTTTATTAGATTCTCCTTTAAATCCTGTTGAAAATGTTCTGTGGAAAAACCCAGATGACCATGGAACTCGAAGCAAACAATGTCCAGAACATGTTAGCTTGACATACTTCCTCTGTACCTCTCAGGAGCTCTTCGGTCACCTGACTCTTTTTAAAACTTCTGAGCTAATCTTCCAGGTTCATTCTTTTTACTTCTTCTTTGACAATAGAGACTATATGCTTTAGTTTTAATCAATTCGCTGAGACATAATGCCAAGCAATTTACCACATTAGTATACAAACCAGCTATTTTGGTGCACTCAGAGTTCTGCCACCATCGCAGCCTAGATTTAGGGTATGTCATCTCCAAAGGGAGCTCTGTACATGGGTATCACCCCATCCTATCCATCCACAGGGAAAACCTATCAGTCACTAACCTCTGCCCTGCCCCAGGAGAACAGTCAGTTATGGACATTTCCCATAACTAGAGTTATGCAGCATATGCCATTTTGTTTAGCTTCAAGTAGCAAGCTCCAGCATGTCATTACTTCCTTTCTTTTTTCTAGATTTGTTTAATTTTGCATGTGCTGAGTATTTTGCCTGAGTTTATACACTATATAGAGACTGGTACCCATGGAGGTCAGAAGGTGGCACTGGATCTATTGAGCTATGGATATTTGTGACCTACCATGAGGGTGTTGGGAACTGAACCTGGGTCCTCTACAAGATCAGCACATGCTCTTAACTGCTGAGACGTCTCTCCAGGCCTACTTCATTTCTTTCTAACGCTCTATTTTCCATTGTGTGACTGTATCATGTTTTATTATTCAATCATCCACCAATGGATATTTGAGTTACTTTCACCTTCTATTTGTAATGAACAATGTTATTATGAATATTTGGATACAAATTTGTGGTGAATGTTTATTTTGGGTTTCACTGGCAGACACATACGAGTATAACAGTTGGATCATATGATTATGATTTATCATATGAGCTAACATTTTTAGGATCTTCCAGATTGATTTCTAGTCCTGGCTCCATCTAATTCTGTCAAATAGATGCTCTTTCTTGCTATCTGAGTGGCCCAGCTAGCAAATAAACCTATCATGATATGTTAAATGGTACATAGCCTCAGGGTCCTGCAGAATAAACAAAAATATTTATATAGCATATTCAATATGATCATTATTTATTTGTTTTTGTTTTTACATAATTATATTGATCCATCTAATTCTTCAGCATTGTTACCTTGTCATGTGCCCTCCTCCCACCCCATCCCATGATCCTTCTACCTATATGCAAGTTTTATCTTCACACTCACAGTTACCTACATACAGAAAGCTGGCAAACATATCTTTTTATGGATATTATTCTGATTGCCAAAATTTTCTGTCTCTCTCTGTCTCTCTCTGTACCTATGTCTGTCTCTCTCTGTCTTTGTGTCTGCTTTTTTTCGCTCTCTCTACCCAACACACACACACAGACACACACACACACACACATACACACACTTGGCCTGATCTTTCAAAGCCATGGTCAAGGGTATTCTTCCATGATATATCCTTCCTGGATATTTTACCCTGTACAGAACAAATTTTTTTTCTCTTCTATATCACTTATTCATTGCATAGCCCTGTGATGTTATTATCCATGCACTTGCTGTCTGTCTACGAGACCCTAGAGTAGGAATTATATTGTCTAACTTGTCTATAGCTAGCACTGACAATGTCTAAGGCACATTCAATGAGTAGAGACCTGTGAATAAGTCTTTAAAACTATCAAAGCATAGATTTCACTACTTTCAACTACACATCTATTCATACATTTAGCTAGCTGGGAAGTTTCAATTAACACTTAACCTAATTACTTCCTCATACAATTTAATTTCTCTTGGCTCCACTGGCTCCCCACAGTCAGTGTCCTTCCCACAAAGCTGCCAGATGAACTCACCTCTCAAAATTTTGTTTTTTCTTATGAATTCATAAATAATATGGAGCCCTCCATAGTTGGAAAGGCCTATTTATTCCCCTCATCTATGTCTACAATATAAGCAAAATCCCAGGGGCAGAAAGAGTTAAAGATGAGACCTAGGAAAATCTTTATGGTAGGGCATCTTCCTTCATTTATCCATTTACAACTCAGCTCCAACTCACCCTGTGTAGTAGGAATAAGCTTACTGGGTCACCCTTTCACGCTAGAGTAGAACAAGGTCAGAATCTTCTATACAATTCATAACAGGCACATCCCTCAATGAGCCATGTGTTGAAAACTTAGTCCTCAGGTGGTGGTGCTATTAAGAGGTGGTGGACACTTTAGGAGATGAGTTCTAGTTCGAAGAAATAGTCCATGAGGTGTGTCCTTGAGGAATATGACCATATCTCAGCCTCTTCCTGGCTCTCGCACTCTGCTTCCCAGCTACCATGTGGCAGGCAGTTCTGTTCTACTATGTACCCCCACCATGATGCTCTGCATCCTCACAGACCTAGCAGCAATGGAGCCAATGGAACATGGTTTAAAACCTCCGAAACTGTGGGTCAAGTTAAACCCTTTCTCCTTTAAATCAGATGTTGTCTGTCAATGACACAAAGCTGACAAACACTCTGTGGCTGTGACAAACATCTCTAGTCTAATGAACAATCTGGAAACGGGTAGAACGTCGCACATACATGCAGTCGCTTGCTAATGATCAAAGTTAGCTCACTATTCCTAGCAATGAGCTACCTTTCTCTGGGGAAATAATGCAGATTCTGACAATTACATGGATAAAGTTAGGAAATACAGGAACACAGTCCTTTATTTACAAATGTGTTCTGGTCAAAACTATATTCATAACTCACTTGAAAGTACAGAAGAAAGATCATTGGCTATGGTGAGATACTGAGACTACTTTGTAGACCTATCTTTTAGTGTGTGTAAGGGAAAGGTTTCATATGTGTGCATGTGTGTGCATGTGTGAGCATATGCATCTTAAATCATAGGTCAACCATGGGTGGATGTCTTTTCTCACACACCTATCTACCTTGTTTTAGAGACATGGTCTCTCTCTGGCTTGGAATCGTCAACTTGTCTAGGCTTCTCTTTGGCCACCCCAGCACTGGAATTACAAGTTTATTCTGCCACTCTTTGATTTTTATTTGCGTGGTGAGACCAAATACAAATGCTTATAGTACCAACTTAGCTCTCTCCCTCTATCCTGTGACATGGCATTTGTAACTCTTCATAAACCCACCCAAAATGTAACTGTGAAATCCATTCACAGTTATAACTTGGAAACTCATAATGATGTACCACAAGGGTCACCAAGAGAGGAATGGACTCTTTTATAGGCTGGCAGTAGGATGGACTCGGGAGTTAGTTATGAGTTGCTGGTAATGGCTCTAGAGCTCAATGGGATGCACACAGTGAAGAAAAGAGGCAGAGACAATTCCCCACGACAGGATTCCAGAGGAAGGAGCATGACAGGATTTGGAAAGATGCCTCTTACAGCTTTAAAGTCTTGGCTTCAGTTCCTGATGAAGGGTTACGTGGGATGATGTAAAGTGACGTCAACAGAAATAACACCTTAGTCTTTTATGTGTCTTTGGGCATACATGATGGAGGTGTGGAAGATGTGCACAGAAAGGGCACATGGTTTGCTTGGAACAAGAGAGTACCTTTTCCTCTCTTCCCATTGCCCCTTGACTCCCAAGTCCAGTTAACAGAGGACTTAAACACCAGAATGTTGTGAAAGGGTTCTCGGTAGACGTATGTGTAAGGAGGAAAGAAATAGAAAGCAATGATCCCACGTTCCTGTAATGAGGAAGAGAAATTCACTCCATACCACTAGCCTGGGCCTCTGTGCTCCTCAGTTATAAACTGATGCAGTAAGGATAGAAAGCCCATTGTTATTCTGCTAAATGAACACGGCAATGAAATGACTTCTAATGACATATTGCTGTACCCACAGATCAGTGGTTGGCAGTGATCACTCAACCCTCAGAAGAGAAGCTTTCTTAGACGGTGTAACATGAGGGCCGGCTTGTTGGGGTTTCTGTCCCACCCAGTACCCCACA
>LOJH01061226.1:0-11019 GCA_001685095.1 Ellobius talpinus
AGATCACAGTCCTCTGCATGAATGGGGAACAGGAACCAAATCCAGAAGCTGGGATAGTATAAGAGGCCATGCCCAAGTGTGCTGGTATCTTAAAGGCTAAGACTTCATATTAGAATATTAAACAATCTTTAAACAACTGTACAGCAATTGAAGACAATGACCTCAAAATGTAAACAATGTACAAGTTTCTTGATCATAGGTAGAATTGTATAATGCAATATGATAAATATATCCTAAAATTGTATCAATATACAAAATATCTTAAACAGATGTAGAAACATGCATGCATACAATCTGACAAAAAACACTTTGCATAGGTGTACAAATATTGCAAACAGAAATAGGAGCATATTCAATATAACAAATATAATTTGAACTTGTATCAATATACAAGAATCTATATCAATGTAAAGTGCCTATAAATAATAGCTCACAAGTATTCACTAATTATTATTATTATTAGTGTGAGTACTTTCACACTAATCTACCCATTATCACATCCAATTTCCCTCTTTGGGGGTAATTATTTTGTAACTTTCATCGTTACTTACTTTTGATTAACCCTTCTACCCACTCTCTTTTCTCCTCTACCTCCTCCTCCAATCCCTGCTTAAACATTTACACCCCTAGTATCACCTACCCTTTCATCCCATGTGTTCCGCCAAATATCCCCCCAGCCCCCACTTAAATCCCCCTTTCCCCGAAGGAGCCAGTCTTTACTTCTGTTTCTACCAGTTCTTGGTCTCTCCATGTAATTCTCAGCACCTGGGGAAGTGGGATGTATAACCATCCTGGTAAGTTTGCTCCAATTTGGACCAAGATGATTCTCTGGAGGAGGTGGTGGGTATAAGCAGGAATAGCCTGCACAAGAAATAGTTGGGCACCGGGACTACCAGCACAGTCATAAAGGTCTGATAGGAACCTCACAGTACTGGCTTAATTACCCTTCTGATTAATTCAGATACTTTTACCAGGTGTGTTAATTTCTTTTTATCCAGGCACAATCTCCTCCAGGAAATATAGCACTGTTGAGTGCTATAATTTATAATAAATCCCACAAGAAGAGGACTGGTTTGAAGTGGCTGATGCTGATACTTTCTCTCCTTACTTTCTCCATTCCACGGCTATTGGACCTACCTTCTGCTGGTTTAAATGGTTTGTATGGCATGGTGTTATACTTGGGATGTGACTTTTACTCTATAATCAAGGATTCATTTGTCTGACTACTGACAATGAAAACCTAGCCTGCTTCCAGTGACCCAAGGATCAGTACATTTTTTCTTCTTGTCTCCTCTTCACTATCAGGATGAGCTACTCAATCTACTCTGAAGAGTCCCTCTACACCCACTGCTCTACTGGTGCAAGTATCCGTGGAGGTCAAACATCTGCTTTGCAGAATGCAGTATTTCTAAATACAATTTGCCTAAAGTTGTGAGATAAGAAATATAAAGACTTCAGGAAGGTCAGTGGATCACCCTGTTCAACTGGACCCACCCTACTTATTTGCTTGGTTCTCAAGAAGCTGGTGCCCTATGGTAGTAGTTACTTAAGATCTCTATCACATCTTTAAGCATGACACCTCACTATTCTCCTAGAAGAAAACTTGTTTGCCCTTTAAGTGAGCCATTCCAATAACGATAGATCCTGAGTTGTACCTGTAGTGGTTTGAGTAGAAATGACTTGGGCCCTTAAACATTTGGTCCCCAGTTAGTGACATTATTTGAGGATGTTTAGGTAATACAACCTTTCTGGAAGAAGTACATCACTGAGGTGTGTTTTGAGATTAAGCCATTTTCAGTGCCCCCTCTCTGCTATGTGCTTATATTTGAAGATGTGAGCTTTCAGCTTTCTGCTCCTGGAGCTAAGCTTGCCGTTCGCTGACATGTCTGTCAACCATGATGGACTCTTATCCCTCTGGAACCGTACACCAAAACAAGCTCTTTCTTCTGTAAGTTGCCCTGGTGATGGTGTTTTACCACAGTAACCAAAAAGTAATGAGCACCCTGTGCATATGCCCACTGCCAACCCTGCTCGGTTTTGAAGCCGGCTCCTGCTGCAGAGACGATAGTATGAAGAGTTCTGGGTCAGGAGATCAGACACTGTGGGTCTTTGTAGAGTGATGATGATTGGGGAAGTTCAGTAAAGCAAGTCCACAACAAGGACCTGTGTCAGTCTCTTGGGATAAAATAGTTGCTCCACTTTCAAAGGTGGAAACATTCTGATATACAGCATACTCGTCACCAATTTGTAGATTCACCTTTTCAAGGGATTGTACCTTATTGGAATTCAGCATTAATTTTTTTGTCTTGGCATACTAAATAATCAGATCTAACATGTTAGAGGAATATCTCTCAAGACCAGAATTCCAGAGAATTTTTCTGGGGGAAAAAAAAGCTTTACAGTACAAAAAGGGGAACTGCTGGGCAGTCGTGGAGCATGCCTTTAATCCCAGCCCTCGGGAGGCAGAGACAGGTGGATCTCTGTAAGTTCGAGGCAAGCCTGGTCCTAGTTCCAGGACTGTTACACAGAGAAACCCTGTCTGGAAAAACCAAGAGAGAGAGAGGGAGGGAGGGAAGGAGGGAGGGAGAGAAAGAGAGAGAGGAGAAGAAAAGAAAAAAAGGGATACTGATGAAAATGTTTTCAGAAAAATAAACTTGGAGAGTCATTTTATGTGTGTTATTTTCCCAAATAATCATAACCCCCTTCTTTATTGTTGACAAAATTTTACCAAGAGCCACCTGTTGCCAATTTCTAGACCTTTAACGGTGATGGTTTGAGCCAGCCATGGCAATCCTGACTATATCCCCAGCTGTCTCCCAGATCTTGCCAATGAGAAGTACAAGGAAAGACTGAAGTTTGTGGACATCGTCAGCCATATTCTTATCCATACTTTCTACCTTAGAAGTAGAGATGATGGTTGCAACCGATAGCCACTGTGCACTGTATAGGAAAGTTCAAGAGATAAAATATGATGTCAGTTCTAATATTGTCTGCTAAGTCAAAGCAAGCGATGTCCATATCTGAACTTCTTATTTGAGAAACAAACTTGAGTGAATTTGAGTCATTCAGATGAATTTGAAGTTAAATGTATTTATTCTTGAATGTTAGCGGTGTTTAAGAATGGTTGAAATGAAGTCAATAAAGACTCTCTAGACGGATTCTGGGGTCTACGTTACTGTGATAGAAAGGCAATGATGGACACAAGGAAAAATCTGAAAGATGTTTTCAGGTAATTGGAATCTTTTGAGAAATAGTCATTTGCTTTATCAGCTCTCCTAATTTTGGATTTTTCTTGATACTTGCTCTTGATAATTACTTTGGCTGCACTTCCACCAAATTGATTGTTAAATTTAAAAACCTCAGATTAACTTTCATTTTCTAGGTAAAGAGTTGTGCAGAGTACTTCTTGCGCATTGCATTTTGACATATATAATTCTCACTGGTGACAACTCAGCTGATCCTTCCATTATTAAGTTTCACCTAATGGTTTAGCATCACTGAGGACTGTTGCCTGGAATCGTGATTTCATTAGTAGTAGTACAAGGGCAATGCTCTGATTCATTCATCTCTCTCTTGTTCAGAATTTCACTATAGAGAAGACCCATTACCTTAACATACGGTCAACTATCAGCTATAGCTTGTACAGGAAAGATTTAAAATGCTTGACTCTTTGCCTTTATAAGATTTCATAGAAAATAATTTATGTTTCAGCAATCTAAATAATGACCAATTTATATATGATTAAATGCATATATGTATTTATATATATTGTTATACATTCATTATACCTAGTGCTGAGAGTCATTAAGTCAATTTATTTCATGTATATCATGTATGTACTTTGACCATATGTATGCTCCCTTTTGCCCTTCCCCATTTCATAATACCCCTTCCCCTGTGCTATGCTCCTTCTTTCCTCAGTCTTCCTTCTGCTTTCATGACATATATATGTATATATATGTACATACACATATGCATGTATATATGTGTATTAAAATCCACAATAGTTAAAAACCAGAAGTCATTCATTTCTTCAAATATCTCTGCTTTCTCTCTCAGAAATGGTATTACAGATCATTGAACATTGAACTATGTGCTAATGATCCTCATTGTGAATGGGTGATCGTTTCTTCTGCATCTTAAAGTGAATGTCACTGGAACATTTTTTTTGAATTGTTATTCATGCACTATTTTTAAACATCTCACATTGGGAGTTAATATTGTTACTCTCATATAGTTAACATAAAGAAGCGGCATTTATAAAAAACAAGATCAGAGCACCTACCCTATGTATGGGATGCTCAGATGACACAGTAGAAGAAAAGGATGGCAGAATACTAGGAGGTAGGAGACCAGAGTTTCTGCCTATATATTATGAGATGGTCAAATGTATAGTGGAAGAAACTGATGCGGAATGCTGGGAGACCAGAGTTTCTACACATCATATGGATGGATGGTCAAGTGCACAGTGGAAGAAACTGATGCGGAATGCTGGGAGACCAGAGTTTCTACCTGGCTTCAGCAAAGCTGGAGTAAGAGGGCTCCCTAGACTTGGACCTTCCTGTGAGAGAAAGACTACGACATTCACTCTCTTCTGCTCCAGCTCTAACGTTCTCTATGGCTACAGAATATGTATATAGAACACATAGTTCTATAGACTTAGCAATCATTTGATAAATGAGTACATGAATGGACAATGTACTATAAAACAAGGTTTTATGCACTTGTTTTAGAGGTTTGTGATTCATAAACTCTTGCTGAATGATTGTTGATTGTTATATGTATGACACTATTGTGGGTGTTTTGAAGGATCAAAATCAAATTGACATCTGGTTTTGTCTCAAGAAAATTTGGTCCTGGGATTAAAAAATACATGTCATTGGGAAATCTATATATGAGTCATCAGCGATCCTGGATGCCCACTATTCGAGGATATACTCCCCACAACCTAGAGTGGACACATGATCAGTGTGCAGCATTTGGAGAAAGGGAGACTCACAGTTTCATTTGTTCTGGAATGCTCAGTAGACTCTAAAAGTCAGAAGAGGGCAGAGTAGCATGCTAGCATAGTGAAGATGGTTCTAGGTGAAGATGAGAACAGGGGGGCAGACAGTGAGGCTACCATGAGGTGAATAAATGAAAACTTCTGCTCTGTAGGGTCTTTAAGTCCAGAAGGAGAAAGTTTAGGTTGAGAACATAGATTATTACTGTGCTGTCCAACCAAGCTGTGCAGTCATGAAATTCATGACTTGCCACCACTCCACATTACTGGGCTTCCTCTCCCCGATGAAGGGAAAGAACCTTGCATTTATGAAGCAGTGCCTGGTTCATAATCAGGGGATCCACAATCCAATAGCAGAAGAGAGAAGAGGCCTACTGGGGGTCATATCAACATGACTAAGGCCAAGTGCTCAAAAGTTATTTATAGCCCATTAGGCACCATTCATTTCGCTCAGTCATATCCTGTACAGCTTTTGTGAATAAATAACTACTCAGAATCTCAGGTTTTCAGAACAGCCGTGGGGCCAAGGACATGCGTGCATTAGCTGGGAAATGAAAATTTGATCTAAAGCATTGGCTTACAGAGTCCAGGTGCAGCTACCCTGTATTGACATGTAGACCATTATTTCTTCAGAGAATTGTCTAGTACTAATTCTGGAGAGACTTTAGTGAACACATACACTAAATGATGCATAAATAGATGCCTGTTAAAGCAAAGGGAGTTGTCCAAAGTCACACAGCTCATCAGTATTGAAGGACAGTTTTAGAATTATGATATTCTATCATCATTTAACTTGTTCCACCAGAGAGCACGTGGTGATCCAAAATTGCATAATAGGTGCTTTATAAATAACTGGATAGTAATTCAACATAAATCTTTAGATTCTCATTGAATAATATAATATAAATTCCTAATTACAAATAACAATAGAAAAATATATTTATTTTGTTTATTGAGGCAGAATACAATTATGCAATATTAACAAGATATTTTATCAGATATGATTAGACAAAAATGAAAACTATATAGTACAAAGGAAAAATATAATCCAAAGAAGTATGATGCTTTTATGATAATGATACCATAAAATGAATTCAATAACTGGCAATATTCCTAGGCAATTTTCCCAAGCAGGATACAATTATGAAGCATACAGAGATATCAAATCTTATTTATAACCAAAGGCACAATTAAAGCAAGGAAAATTATATGTGGTCGCGTGTCATTTGAGAACAGGGCTGCATTCTGAGAAACGTGATGTTGTATAGCTCACTCTACACCTGAACTACATGGCATAGCCATAGTCACATTTGGGCTTAACACAGTACATGCATGGTCTTTTACTTCAGTTTTGCTTAAAATATGTCAAACATTGATTTTTAAAGGTGTTTCTTGGTCCCCCCTTTCTTCTCATATCCTTCCTCTGTACAAATTCCTGTGACATTAGAATTTGTAAATAGGAGTATCTTCAGTACCCCGAATTATGACCCTGTTCAGTGTCATTACAGTATGTGGGACGAGGAGAGCCAGACACAAGCCCAGGAAGTCTGCCCTGGGTGTCGAGGAAGAAACATGGGCCACCTGGCACCTTGGTGCGCGGCAGTTGGACACTATTAGGGTGAGCAAATGTATGGTGTGGGGAGAGAGAGACAGAATGGTTCATCTCGGACGGACAGAGGCAGTTCTGAAGAGGTGAAAGCAGTAAGAAGCAGGCTGAGGTGGGTGGCTTGATTGCGACTCAGGGCCACGATGACGCTGGGCCTGGGCTGTTGCCAGGGCCCATGTTTAGGTTCCTAGATCCAATGTAGCCACTGTCTGTGTTGATGTCCCTGGCTCCTGATACCATCAAAGGTTGAGAAGAAAGAGCTGTACAGAGTTGGCCCCGCCCCACACTGGCTACAACACTAGGGAGAACTGGTCCCGCCCCTCCCTGGCTAAAGCACTCAGGAGAGGGTCCTACACCTCATCAGAGTAGCCAACCCTGTTTGTGGGGTCATGGGAGAGCTGGCCCTGAGGGCATGAGAACCGGAGGCCAGATCCTGCCCACTCATCTGTCATGAGGTAGTGTGGGTGAGGGAAAGATACTCTCGCTGTCTGTGGTAGGCAGGGGAGCTGACCCAACTCCTCTCACCAGCTGTGGCACTCTGGAGAAGGAGCCCTGCACTTCACTTGTGAGGAATAGTAGAGCCTGCCCTGTGGACCCTAGGGAGTGAGAGTACAGTAGCTGGTACTGCCCACTTGTCTGTGGTGTGATGGGAAGGGAAAGATTCCCTCCCCCACTCACCCCAGCCACCTGCAGCTGGCCAGGGAGTAGACCCTCCCTGGAAAGCAGTGAGCAGACCCTCAGGAAAGCAGGCTCTGTGCCTACTCTAAGCTGCACTGTAATGGCAAGCCTACTGATGGGGACTTGGGTGAGTGGGCCCTGAGAATGGGAGTGTGGGAGATCTGGCCCCACTTCTCATCTACCACATGGTGTCAGATGCCCTCCCCTTGCCTCTCACTCCCTACCTGTGGCTGGGGGGGGAGAACTGGTCCTGCTCCTCAGCAGCTGCAGCACTTGGGAGAACAGGGCCTGTATATCACCTGGTCAGCACAGTAGGGTAGAGTCTGTTCATAGGGGTACAGGTAAACTGCCCCCCTCAGAAGATGAGCTTGGAAAAACTGACTCCGCCCCTCATCCGCCATATGGTGGTGTGGGTGAGGGAGAGTTCCACCCCCACCCCTCACTGCCTGTGGAAGTTGGGATAGGAGGCCCTGAGGTCATAAGAGTGGGGTAACTGTCTTTGTCCCTCACCAGCTGCAGCACTCAAGAGCAGCCTCTGCACCTCACCTGGCAACACAGCAGAACTGAACCTGAAGGCATGAAAGCAGGAGACCTGGCCCTGCCCCTTGCTCCTCACTGCAAGGGGTGAACTAGCCAGGGCAATGCCAGAGAGCTCACCTGGTGGTGAAGTTGGGGAGAGCTGCTGGGCTGACCAACCTACCCAGGCCCAGAACCAGGGTTATGAATTGGTTCACCTAAACATACAACCTATCTATGATATTTTTGATCACATGAAGGGGCAAGTCCTGAAGATCCAAAGCTTCATAACACAGGGCAGCAACAGGTTATCCAAGAGGGGTCCCAGTGAGTACCCAGTATCAATGGTATAGCAGAAACCAGAGGCTTTGAACAGACCACTGTTCTTTGCAGTGAACACTTGCAAGTAAAGATATATGGATAAAAGTGTATACTGTGTGGCTCCCTGTGTCACACTGCAGCCTTCATGATGAGATCGTTCTTTTTTTCTTCTCTTAAATTTTATTCCATTTTATTTTAGCTGGCGGGTACGAGGGCAGAAGGTAGATACGAAGGGATGAGGAGATGAATGGGATTGAGACACATGATGTGAAAGACACACAGAACAAATAAAAAGGAAGTTAAACAAATAAGAGTATCTTCCAGGTTCATCTGAGCTTCATGTTGGCTGACTCCTTCTTTACCAAAGCACCCCATTAGAGTATAAGCACCAGTTGGTCGTCATCAAATAAAGACCACTAATGAAAGTGATAGAAAGACTTTCTGCATAACTTAGGAGTAAAGAGGGATTTACTGGGAGTTCTCTGTGGAGCTCACAGAATGGGAGGAAGAGGTGATTGGTGAAGTATGAGGGAGGCGAGAAGCTGGGACTGTTCTCTGGATTTCAGCAGGATGTCCCTTGGGTACTGTCACTAGATAATTAACTCCATTAACCTCTTAGAATGGTGATACTTTTCATAATGTTTAAGAAGCTATGATTTTACAACCCCTCGGTTCAACAGCAGGGATCAAGTAATTTATTTTTCAGATTGGTGGACTACTGAACATATGGTATATATTTGATTGGTACAGACCAATGAGAGAAAAGAAAAATGAGTCTGGCTGTGGCTGAGTGTAGGGCAGGACACTGGGGAGAAGTGACTTCAATGGGAAGAGTAGGCTGGAACCCCAGACTGCTGATCCTGGCCTGAAAGGCTGTGCTCTTTTCTGGGGCATCCGGGAGAGATGATGATATTCTGAAAACAGTGGCCACTGTTGTTGCTGGTCAGCACTTTGGGCCCATGTACTTTGCAGCCTTCCACTGTTCTTAACAGAGCTCTAACAAATGGGAGATGATAAAACTCTTTGATCCCCTTAGCCAGGACCTAAGAAGAATCCCTGCTTTTCCTTCCTGAGCAATCTATTGTGCTCCCATAGGGCTTATGGACACATCACCATGGCATAAAGAAGAGAAAAAAAAAACAAAACAAAACAGAAAGAGCCTTATTATCAAGAAATTCATCAAAAAAGGCTTCCAGAAGAATAGGAAGGGAAGTCATAGTGAAAGTTAAGGCTTTGATTCCCTCTGCTCCTACCCAAGACTCCCATTCCTTGACCCTATATCCCTTTGAAGCACGCTGATACAACTCTTCCCAGGGCAGGGAAATCACATCAGCTGATGTCACTTTTTGCAGGACAACATCTCTCACCCAAAGAGAATCATAACACATGGGCCTTATTCCAGAGATTATCTGCAGCCATAAGTTCAACCAAGGGTTCTTAGCTAGCCGGCCCACTACTGGCACCTGAGTTTTGGACTTTTTCCCCCTAGAATTAGCACAGTTCCAGTGTAACAGTCTGTCCTTTCATGGGCTAATAATTCAAGGATTGCTGGGCTTGGTGCTCCATCAGAGATGACTATCAGTTTCCTCTGAGTGTATCCATGGAACCCCAGACTTCCACACAACACTGTGCTCCTTTCTTCTCACTCTGATCATTGTGTGCTCCGCAACAGTCAGTGGAGTCGGAATGCCACTAGCAGCCATGAGTTCTTGGTGCAGTCAGAACACAATATAGTTATATCATTAAAAGCTTCTCATAAAAATTTAATTTCCGAGATGTATGCTTTTAAGTGTTTTATTTTTATACAAAATGTTTTTGCAAAATTAAGATACATTCTCCCACAAAGCAATATATTTAACCATATTCAACCTTAAGCCTTTATCTTTTGATTTCTTGGGCCGCATAAAAAATAACAAACAGGTAGTTAGTGAGCACTGGGTATGTGTCAGAAATATGTCAGAATTGATTTAATTCTTATAAGAAACCCATAAAGTATGCACAGCTTATTCTTGTACTTATAAAAGATACCTCTGAGACTTAGGGAAGTTAGAGGACTTCATTGGCTGAGGTTTCTGTCCTGCCTGGTCCCACATGCTCCCAGTCAGTAAAGCATGAGACTCTCAACCTCAGGGTCATGGGTTCGAGCCCCACATTGGGTGCCAGATGATGATGGAAGTTACAAAATAATCCCACTCTAGTTCAGAATTACATACAACAAAGGGTTATTTATTTAGGCGTAGACTCACAGATCACAGTCCTAGATCACAATCTTCTGCATGAATGGGGAACAGGAATCGAATCTAGCAGCTGGAAGCAAGAGAGCGAGCACATGCTTTACAGCTTCATTTGTGGTATAAGAGACCACACCCAAGTGGGCTGGTATCTTAAAGGCTATTGGCTGATGGGTCTCCCCCACAGCAGGACTTCACCCATGTCATCCCACCAGTCAATACTGATGCTAAGAATCAATACTGATGCTACTGGGTCCCTATTAACTAAACTATATGTCTCCTGTGTTCTGCTCTACACCAACGACAGCACAGAGTTTTCTTGCTGGGAATATGTTTCTCTTGTTAAAACAAACCCTGTCCAGGGATCACAGAGATGGCTGTATAAGCCTTTTGACCCTGAAAGTGTCCTCTGACTTTCAACATGCTGTGACATTCATGCTGGGGCACATGTGGACCTGCACTTATACACACCACCATATATGCACACTTATAGACAATTCCAAATTTAAAATTAAACTAATGAACACCAACATGATCCTGTGTGTTCCTTCCAGAGTACGTTCATACCATAACCCAGAGATCTGTGGGGAGTTAAGACACAAAAAGAAAGAGGAAAAAAAGAAAGAAAGAAAGAAGGAAGGAAGGAAGGAAGGAAGGAAGGAAGG
>LOJH01061228.1:0-11019 GCA_001685095.1 Ellobius talpinus
CACACACACACACACACACACACACACAAGGTCTCACTCTGTAGCCTACTCGGCCTGGAACAGGACTCTTGTCTCAGCCTGCCAGTTCCGACACTTTTTCATCTTGTCATTCTCTAAACAATGCAGTATAATAACTGGCAGCTGTTTATAAAGTGTTTGCCCGTGTTTACTATGATAAATCATCTACAGCTGATTTTGAGAATGCAGGAAGGTATGTGGAGCTTGCGTACAAAGACTGTTTCATTTTGGAGACTTGAACTCTGTAGCTTTGGCTTCCAAAAGGAGTCCTGTAACCAGTTTGCTATGAGATGGACAACAAAGGCAATGACAATCCATCAAATGGAAGATCTCATTTATCCCTGCGTCAGGTCTCAGGATCTTCAGCTGGAGTAAGCACAGAATTAAATCTAACTCACACTTGTGACCTGATGGCAGGAGCTCTTCCACATGAAGCTCAAGCAGCCAGAGATCCCAGGAACTACCTACTTTTCATTCAAGTTCCTGGGCTCCATAGAATAGCCTCGGGGTGGGGTGGGGTGGGGGTGGGGGATCAGATCTTTCTATTTGACAATTTGTAACAATTAGTGAAAGAATCTGAAGTTTGCAGTACTTGAAAATGCTCCTAGTAACCTAGACGGGTCTACATTCCCTACAGGGCTGAGTAAAGTGGAATGATTGATTTTATTTGTTAAGAAGATTAACTCATGCTGCAAATAAGCTCCGCAATGGGGCAGAATTTTCTTTATCCTTTTAAAGTAAAACCACAATGCCAAATATCCACCAATTCTTTTGTTTCACACACCGCGTCTGCACAGGCAGCTGGAAGATGAATATGCTTCATTATTTGCCTGCAGTTGGTGTCTACAAATAGCCCCAGGATGGTGGGATGGTCAGACAGAACGTAGATTTAACTGGCAATAAATCCAGAGGATAATCAAAGGATTGATTTGCTCAGAAAGTCTTTCTGGTGCAAGAAATGAAATAAAGATGAACAACAGTGGCTGTTTGGAGAGAGGATGGCTGCCTTCCCTTCAGGGAGGCTTATTAGAAGGAATGACTGCAGGGCCGTGACTGGGCCATGAGGTGCGTGGGGAAGCATGTCGGACAGAAACAACACAGTGTGTGGAGACCCAAACACGGTGGGCTCTTAAAATGGGGGAGATGTGGCTTCCCTTCAAAGCCTGGAGAGAGAATCTTCATTAAAAGCAGGAACGAGGGAGCAAGATAGGGAAACAGAAAAGGGGTGGAAGGGGGAGGTCGGGGGAGCCTCTTCAGAGCACCCTTCAAAACAATCTCCCAGTAGTCCTCCTGAGGAGTCCTGGGACAATTTTGCTCCCAGAGCAAAGACAAATCTGAATTTTTATAACGTTTTAGGGCCATGGGAAGTTTCTCATCATGTGACTTAGTTCAGCATAGTGTGTGTAATGAGAAGCATGGAGGAGCCAGGTACCGTAAATTGAGAGCTGCTGAGCCCCAGCATAGACATCTCCTAAACTCCCGGTCCCAGAAATACCTGCAGGGAGGTGTGTCCTGACTCAGGATATGGGGTCTGGCCTGGCGGTTCAGGCTACTCTTCTAACAACAAGTAAATATTTTGAAATAATGGCAGGGATAAGATCTTTTCCAGCCATGTCTTTTTAATCTTCATTTAAAACCATCTGCTTCTCAGGCTTTCTCCCTTCCCCAACTCCTTTGGTATTATTTATGTTTTTTTTTCTTTTATTGGAAATAAGATTTTTAAAAAATATATAGGTTCTGATTACAGTTGCTCTTCCCCCCACTCCTCCGTATTCCCTCCCATCTAGATCTATACCCCTCTTCTCATTAGAAAACAAACAGGCATCTGAGGAATGAAAATAAAATAAATGTACCTGGGAGTCTTTTCTCTGTCCGTTCCTGCTGAACCTGTTTCTCTCCTGCCCACCAGTCTCCATGGCCACTTATGAAATAATCATTTGGAGGCTTAATATTAATTATAATTGCCTGGTTGGTGGTTCAGGTTTATTACTAGCTAGCTCTTAAATATAAATTAACCCATTTCTATTCATCTGTGCATCCTGTCGTGGCTTGCAGCTTACCGGTAATGCTCTGGCATCTGACTCCTCTGGTAGCTGCTGGCATCTTTCTCAACCCTGCCTTTTTCTCCCTGTATTTAGTTTGACTTTCCCAGCTAGATATTCTGCCCTGCCATAGGCCAAAGCAGCTTCATTCATCAACCAATAAAAGCAACACATATTCACAGTGTACAGAAGGACATCCGACATCAGATAAATAAAAACAAGCAAACCGGAAAAAGACAAAACAACCAAACAAGGTAAAGAGCCAAAGGAAAAGAACAAGAAATGCATATAGACACAGAAACACACATGTTCATACACATGGATATCCCATAAAGCCCCCAAATGAAAGATACAATATATACATGAAGGACGTTTAAGGTTGCTCTTCAATCTCAAAGTGACATCTTTTGTATATCCCCAAGAGAATTTTGATTATCCTGAAAAATTCAGATTGAAAGGGGTCACTAGATATGAATGTGAGCAGAAAAATAATGTCAGAAAAGAATCACAATGATGTCTCAACAGTCATCTTACTAATTTATGGGGTTTTTTTAGTTCAAAAAACTTACTTTGAGATAAATGAAATTTTGTTTAAGATTTTTTATTTTATGTGCTTTGGAGATTGGCCTGTATGTGTGTCTTTGTGAGGGTGTCAGACCCCCCTAGAACTGGAGTTACAGACTGGTGTGAGCTTCCTCTGGAAGATCACTCAGTGATCCTCACCACTGAGCCATCTCTCCAGCCCCAAATCAAATGAATTTTAATGCACATATAAGCTCAAACATTCATGTCATGAACCAGAGAATTCTTAAGAACATGCTTCCCCTACTGCTTACAGTACAGCTCCTGTGGATCGGATGGTTTTATAGTTCCAGACGAATAAAGGTTTTTGTTAGCAGCAACAGATGAAGTGCTTCCAGGAATCCTAGCAGAGAGCTGAAAAACAGGAAGTGTTCAGTTGCCCTGTTCTCCATTATTCATTTAAGCAAATGCATCACGCCTGAGAGGGAAAGACGGCAGCACAATGCTCTGCAGGGGAGTCTCTCTAGGAAGACGGCTGTGCAATACACTCTGAAAACTAAAGCGCACGGTATATGCAGATTTGCTCTATGATGTGGGTGTACTTTGAATAGGGGCCAGATTGTACCTTTTGGCACAATAAAATAAAGAAAAGCCACCCAAATACAGCAGTTCTGAAAAATGAAGAATCTGAAAGCACAAGAATCTGCTCAGTAAGACTTTTGACAAAGGACAAAAGGAAGATCTATCATTGCTGAAACAACTCAATGGCTCTACTGTGAACACATTCAAGAAACTAGGACATTACTAGGTCCATATACCATCAAGGGATTACCTTTTGAATCCAAAGCACAGCCCAGACTGCACGAAGGGCAGTGGGGACAGACACAGAGACACTGAGTGGTAAGGATGGTGGCAACATTTCGAGGCAGCTCTTGTTGGAGCAAGTGGTTAGACAGACTACGTGAAGAACACACTTTCCCAGACGTCTATAAATTATAACCCTCCAAGGTCCAAGCGTCCATGGGTGGATGTGTGTCCATAATGCTGCCAGTATTTGCTAATGCATTGCAGCATTCCTGCTATTTATAATCAACAAAATTACAAACGCTGTAATCATGCAAGTTCGGTGATAGCAATTATGACAGAATAAATAGCAGTCATAATGCCTTTGCTGCAGTTATTGATGTTGATGGCAAACAGCCAAGGAAGGTTTCCATTTTTTTTAAGTCTTTCTTTTTTGAATGGAAGCAACCCAAGAGGCTGGAATCTGCAAGTGTTTTCCAGGAGAAAGGTTTTATGTGCTATTTAAAAAGAGCGTTTCCGTGAGGAGATGTCAGGGAAGTGTGTTGCCTCTTATATGGCTGGAATTTATGGACAGTTAACTCATTTAAAAAAATAATCACATACGTGTTCATATAAGCCATACACACAAACATATGCTCACCAGTCCTCATTGTGGGGAGGCTGCGGCTAACCCAAACTCAGCCTGTTCCCACTGGAGAGGGATCACACTGAGCCCATCAAAGGGCATGGATGAGTGTGCGTGTGTCGTCCCTTTTGTGATTCTCTGGGCAGTTCTTTACACCTTTCTTACCACTGATGTTGGATAAAGAAATAAAATCCAGAGACTTCTCTATAATGAAGAGTTCAATGCCATGTTGATGTACGGATTGAGCTGTTGGTGAAAGGGACATTTTATCTTTGAGGCTGGTTTTATTTCCTTGTGTCTTCAATTATGAGTGAATGCTTTCCTTATTGCTTACTTTCCCCATAAGTAGTCTTTTCAGCATCAAAATCATTACTTTCTTAATAACTACCAGGCAATAAAGAGAGATGTCTCTTTGGGAGGCAGGGAGTGTGCGTTTCAATGACTCCATTCACACTGATTTCCGAACAGCAAACAGTGGAGATTGCCGAGACCTAGGAAGAGGATGGCTCAACACTGAGGAAGTTAGTGTCCAAGTTTTATTTCTGGATGGAGTTCATGATAACTCGGGGATTCAACAGTCAAAGCAAATCGAATCAAATCGATTTCCCACAATTAGAAGCTTTGCTAGGAAGAACATTTGCTTGGCCTGGTTTGTAAAGGCCCACACCCTTTGACCCTGCAATGCAGTTTCCTGGCAATTTAACTGGAGGAAGCAGTTGAGCACATGGCAGAGGAGCACATTTGGGGACATCTTCTGTGTCCTTGTTTCTCACTTTCTGGTTGGGTTCATTTCTGTGGTGACTCAGGGAGGATTTAACGTAGCGGGTGCTCTGCTGCTGGGGTTCCCTCCACCAATCCTTCTGGGCCTTGTTTCAGGGGCAGAAGAAATATGACAAACTCTGCTTTCTGGTGACTGTTGCTGCCTGGAGGAAGGGGACAACTCTCCCTCGTTCCTTTTCTCTCAGGCTCTTTAGTATTGGGGAAACTCTTCTGCCCCTTGGGGTAGGTTGGTATCATGAGGGAAGTCTGGTCTTTCATAACAGACCCATTGCAGCTATGGTCAAAACCAGGGGCCTGGGGACCAGAAACCTCAGCTGTAGCCGAAGTCGGTAGCACCCCAAACATGTACGAATTCTTTAAATGACTTTACTCTGTGAACACCATGGGATGTTTGACATTCATCAACAATTGTTACTATATTTATGGACAGAAAAGGCCTGTGCTAAACAAAACAAAAGAAAAAAACAAAGCCACCAGTTTAGAAGGCAGCATCTATGCTAGCAATTCATTTTTGCTTAAAGGATTACAACCATACAGATGTTTGCCAGGTTATGGAACACTCAGACAACCGAGAGTTGTTCCTGCAAATGGTACCACAAGGCACATAATTGAGTCTTAGAGAGATGGACCTTTTCTCATCCCACACAGTACACAGTAGCCCAGCACAAGGGAAAACGGTGGACAAAGCAAGTCAGAGCCAGCAGCAGCTTTACAAAAGTCTGCTGTTTCCAGGTGCTTCTGCTACCTGCCGTGTTCGCTGTGCAGCAGCCAGGGTAATTCCGCATTGTTTGTGTGCTCACCCGCTTCCCCTTTAATGCGTTCTAATTATGACTGGAGAGCAGTGATAAGGAGCGAGGCTAGCAGCCTATTTGTAGGTGTGGAAGGGGAAAGACAGCACTCATAGTTCAAAGTTGTGCTCGTTGTGGGAGGCTAAATAGCTTTAAAGATCTTGTCCCCCCTTTTCTCCCCACCCTGAAAGGAACTGTCCCGAACGGCAGTACAAAGCCAGCAGAGACAAACCTACAGCATTTCAATGTACATGAACACATGAAATGTGATTTGCTTGAGACCTTTGAAAAACCAAGTGATGGCACAAATTGGCAGAGGCCCGTATTCTCTGGGAGGAATGGCTCTCTGTAGAGGATGGATTTTCCAATTACGTTCCATTGCTGGATGTCCCTCCAATATTGTGCTTCAAAAATTTCTAGAAATGCACTGATTGAGCGAGAAAGCATGATGATGGAGGAGAAAGTGGTGAAGACAGAACACCGTCCTTAGTCCACAGGCTGCTAACCTGTTTCACAGCACTTGACAGCTAGTAAAGGAAAACGCCATCCCAAAACATGCCATTTTACTATGTTTTCACTATTGAAAAAGGAATGAGCATTTGTGTGAGCCTACATTAGTGTGTGAGCACCACAAGCATGCAGCAACCATAGAGGTCAGAAGAGGACCCTGGATTCCCTGGGACTGGGGTTGAAGATGGTCGCCACCATGTGGTGCTGGGAACTGAACCCAGGTTTCACAAGAGCTGCAGTGCCCTTAATTCCTGAGCCATCTCTCCAGCCCCAGTTGTTATCATGTAAGAGTGAGACAGAGTCTCTGACAGAGTTACAGCCAACTTTTCTAACCTGTTCCCACCAGTCTCTGCATCTAATCCAGCCACTCGGTGGGACAGGACCCAGGTGACTTGCCAAGGGATGGGAGTCTGGGCTTGGATCTCCTTTCCTTCCGTTCCGGGAGAAACCAGCTTTCTGACTGTATGTTAGTGCAAGGGCAGGAAACCCGGAACATGGCTAACATGACTTTAAGCAGCTGTTCTCACTCTCTGGCTTCCCTGGTCAGGTAAATAAGTCCGAATGGCAATTCTTTAGATGTCAAGGAGTGTTCTTCCATATGAGACAATGCCAGGGGCATCTGGTGGTCAATACCTGTGCAAACCAGTGGACAGTGTGTCTTTATATAAAAACCTCTTTTCTTGGGTTGCTTTATTAATCATAGTAGCTTCTAGTTAAAAAATACTTATTTTACTAATTATTTTAAATGATGCCATTTTTACATGTCATATATATTTTTATATGATATATACATATAGATAGATATAAAAGACACACACATATACACACACATTGGTTTTTTGAGACAGAGTTTCTCTGTAGACCAGGCTAGCCTTGAACTCACAGATCCACCTGCCTCTGCCTCCCAAGTGCTGGGTTTAAAGGTGTGCGCCACACCTGCCTGGTTACATATTAAATTTTTAAAATGCATATGTGTCTTCACTAATGAGGACAAACATAAATTCTGTCAAATGGAGTTAATAAATATTTAGATGTTTCAGAGCATATAAAAGTAAAGTTGATGGATACCAAGAAGAACAGGGGCAGTATTTAAAATTTGTGCATTTTAATGGAAGCGATGGCTCACTTCTCATCCTCCCTTTATTGAGTACAGTGATTCTCTTTTCCAGGCTTGAGTTTTCTGCACCCTGTGGTCTCACCAATTATCCCAAGGGAGGCTACACAACTGCTGTTGCCTCATGCCCAGCTCATTGCATACATTGATTTATTAGGTTCACCTGAACGTACATCAAAGACAGTAATTGAAAATGCAGCCTGACAGGCTAGCAGGAGCGCAGGGGGCTGGGAGGCCAGCTGTAGCAGAGACTAGCTGATGCTTTAGCTTCTGCAGGTGTGGCTACTCTAATGCCGCCACCCAGGATGCTAACCCAAAGTCTACCAAAGACCAGAGGGCAGAAGATAATTGCATCCTACCAGCCCTTCACCTGCCTCAGAGAAGGGCTTGGAGGAGAGCCACGTGGCAATTTTGCATACAATAAGACTCAGGCCAACCGTGTTAGTGTTATGGATACCATGCATTATTTATTCTTTTACTTTTCCCATTTCTTGAAATCTCCCATTTTTTTGTTTCTTTTTCTTCCTTAGGTGGGCTGTTTTAAGCTCAACTAATCCAGATCTATTTCTGCATAGTCATTCATTTTGTTGGGAGAAGCAGCAGAATTTTAAAACGTGAACTTTTGTAAAATATTAATGGAGCCTCCCACCCCCATCAGTGTTTCCCTCTGCTGTCACAGTTCCTTTGGGTGTCCAGGCAATCCTGTGCTCGCTGTTGCCAGGGAGGATGCAACAGTGGAGTCAAGCGAGGCACAGCGAGCAAACTTGACCTAGCACCTTAGAGGGAAGGGTGAGGGCTTAGATGAAAATTAATATTTGAGGCAAACTATAACTGATGGGGAATCGTAAGGAAATCAAGGCTCCTGTGGTGATTGGAAGAGAGCACAAAAAACAATATTTCCTCCCTGTTAGTAATTAGATAGCCTCAGGTGTCAGAGGAGAACAGCTGATAAGAGTCCAGAGTTAAGACAATACCAGAGAAAGATGTCAGAGCTGCTACAGGAAGCTGGGCCTCGGATAGCCTCACCAAAACTTTCCATCTTTCGAAGAGGTTCAGACATCACAGGGTGTGCCGTGGGGTTCAAGGCAGCCAGTTAGTACAATGGTGTGTCCCTGGAAACCTCTGAAGGTCACCAGTGGAGGATGTGTGGATGCCCAGCAGGCATCCGTGCAGAGTGATAGATGCCTCTGGCTACCAGGCACCCCTGCCCCCCGCCACACTCGGTTTCTCAGAATCCCCAGAACTCTGTAAGAAAGAACAAGGGTGACCAAGACTCAGCTTTGACACTTGAAATATGTTAGGGTTAGAAGACGCGCTAGCTTTTTCTACATGTGAATGTGCCTAGGATTTACAATTATTCACACCTCACTGGGTACAGGGGAACAAGATGGAATGTACAGCTGAAGATTTTACTATGTCAGCACATTTCCAAGAATTAAAAAAATAAAATGCATCTTCTCCTAAACTGTGTAAGGTGGTCAGGAAGAGAACACAGAACACAGACTAGGCAGCCGGAATGGGCTGCAACCAAGGGCTTGTTCAACATCCCACAGCTGGTGTATCCAGTCCCACTGGACCAAGCACTTCTTAGCCCTTCCCAATCCATCCTGCCACTACCGTCTTCCACTCTTCCTCTTTCCTGACAATAAAAATCCCATACCTTGCTTAACACATTATTATTTTCAAATGTTTTAAAAGAAATTAAATTGTGCTTTGCTTAAAATCAAAATTATGGGACAAAGAACTGATTTGCCTCAGAAATCTGACCTACCTGCCCACACTGTTTTGAAATACTGCTGCATTAGTAAGCTTTTCCAGGACAAAGGCCACCTTTGATTCATCCTTTATTATGTTTTGCATCAGGTCAGGTCAGGGAGTCATTCCACTGATTGGTTCATCCATTCTGAGCTGTTAGGGCAACATACACTGAAAGTTCTCCCCCAAGAGATGGGACACCAGGAATAATTTTTTGTTTGTTTGTTGTTTTTTGTTTTTTTGTGAGTGTTTACTTAAAATATTGGAATTTCTATTTCCTTCATAGCTTTCGTTCACCCCTTAAGTTATCCTTGACTCACAGAATTTTGTAGACAACACTTCTATAAGCAGAAGTTTATATATATATATGTATATATATATTTCCTTTCTTGATATCGCCAGAACTTACAAGTTTATGTATCATTATTTTCATGGTGATGTAGTTATAAACATAAGTTAATTATAACAGGACATATTGAAAACATATTACCTAAAAGCATGACCTTGATTGACATCTTATATGTAACAGGCACAGATGAATTTGGAGATAGCCAAGCAGCTTTAAATAATTAAGATTTATATTATGGAGCTAAAGATTACAAAGCTCACTTGAAAGCACAAGCCTGATACCTTCTATGCATTGTCCCCAGTTTTAAAAGAGAAGGAGGCTTCTCAGCATTTCCAGACTCCTTAGGATATCTGGAACCCTCAACAAAAACAGAAATGGTCCAAATCTACAGATACTGTGGGCATACATATTGTTCTGCTGTGCCAATACCAACACCTCTACTTTCCAAACAGAAGCATATTCTCCCAAGATTCTGGAGGCTAGGGATTTCTAGAACATGGCAACAGCATCTTCTGTAGGACTTCTAACTGTGTACTCAGGTGCCAGGAAAGAAGACAGAATTGTACCTCTCCTAAAAGCCTTTTCAAAAATAACATTGATCTATTCTTTTTTTAACTGTTGAGCCATCTCTACAGCCCTTTATTTGTTAAAACACAAACAAAATATCACTACATTTTCCATTTTTGTCTAAAATAAAAAAGAAGGCTATAACTAATATAGGAAAAACTATGTACAATAAGAACAATAACTATATACAATATATACAGGCAATAAGTACATCAACAAAGTCTAGCCCATTTGCATTTGAGAAATTCACGGAAAATACTCTATTATCTACCCTATCTTGATGAGTCCGGTGTTGTACCTAATTCATTTTCTATTCTAACTTGCGCTACCAACTCAAAATCTTTTTATGTCTCTCAACCTTATATACTTTACTTTTCTTTGGTGAATTTCTTTTCTGAATCTGGTAAACAAGGAAAACTATAACTATCTAGTCTTCAATTCCCTCAGAGAACCAATAAGGAAATAATATTAACTGAGTAAGCAGGAAGTATGAGCAAATGACTTCCAAAACTGTGAAAAATGACAAAGCAGCTGATTTCCTGTACAGTCAGTCACCCACGGTTCCTCTGCAACACTGAGGCATCCATCTTTGGTCTGAAGGCCTAGAATGTTCGACAGACTTTTCTATGAAGCAGGATTTTTGAAGGATTGTTCCACCTTGTCTTGACAAGGTTTGGCAATCATACTCTTTTTTTTAATTGGTTTTATTGAGCTCTACATTTTTCTCTGCTCCCCTCCCTTCCTCTCCCCTCCACTTCAACCCTCTTTCATGGTCCCCATGCTTCCAATGTACTCAGGAGATCTTGGCTTTTTCTACTTCACATGTACATTAGATCCATGTATGTCTTTCTTAAGGTCATCATTGTTGTCTAGGTTCTCTGGGATTGTGAATTGTAAGCTTTTTTTGCTTTATGTCTAAAAGCTTCTTATGAGAGAGTACATATGATATTTGTCTTTCTGGGTCTGGGTTACCTCACTTAATATGATGTTTCCTAGATCTATCCATTTGCCTGCAAATCTCAAGATATCATTATTTTTTCTGCTGTGTAGTACTCCATTGTGCAAATGTACCACATTTTTCTTATCCATTATTTGGTTGAGGGGCATTTAGGTTGTTTCCAGGCTCTGGCTATGACAAACAATGC
>LOJH01061229.1:0-11019 GCA_001685095.1 Ellobius talpinus
TGAGATTTAAGCTTTCTTGGACTGGCTGATACTGAAGGGTCTCTGTGCTTTTCATTGTTGTTGTTTGTGAAATGGGGTCTCACTGTGTTCTGATGTTAGCCACACCCCCAAGCAGAGAACCCTTTCACCCATCTGCCGCTAATTCTCGGAAATGTCCAGAGCAAGTCACCTCCCCTAGAATCCCCTCCACCTTTAAATTCCCCTCATGGCCACACCCTGATTTAGAGGCCACTCAGATTAAGAACTCTCACTCCTCACTCACTGTAGACGGGAGAGTTTTCAGCTTAGTTCACTGCAAGCAACGACTCTTACTAGTTTCTGTTTCAGGTTGTGAAACACAGCCTTCGGGAACTCAAGAACTGTCCCATCTCCGTGAAGCTATAGAATTGTCTTCAGCATCTGCCTGGTGTCTACCATCCAGGCTTCTCTACTGCTCTGTTTCCCGATTTTTGTGAGCCTAGGAAGTGCCCAGGCTCCCTCTGGCTCTGGCTTCCTGGATTTCACCATCTAACCAAAAGCATCTGAAGCTATGGGGTGCCAACTGAGGCAGGATACACCGCGACCCAGGTGTCCACTTCTCAGGCTCATTCATCTCTTTGTGCTGCTGGTTGGTCTTTTTCGAATGTCTTCAGGTAAGGAAGGAACTTCCAGGAACTTGACTTAAGCTCGACGGGTTTTGAGGAAGATGCTGTTCTCTGTGCTGGCTCCCTCAGCTTACTTTGTAGCCGTCTCCTTCTGCTCACTTTGGGACCCTTCAGTGTGTTTCCAGAATACTTTAAAGCTAAGAAAGTTCTGGTTCAAAGACAGTAAAAGGACATATAGGTTCACACAGCAAATTAGAAACCAAGTTAAATCAAGAACTTCAACTCTAACGTAGAAGTAGGGGACAGTACTGTTTTAACAACACATAAATCCAGGGAGCAGCTTAGGGCCGTGGCCTCCTCCAACTACAATAGATGTTCCATCACATCTTGTTATGTGTCTACAGCCTTGGTCTGGGATTCTGGTTTTCAAAGTATGTTTCTACTCTATGACTCAATTAATGTGGCCTTCCTCTAAGACCAAACAACGGTGACCTCTTCCGTTTGGTGGGTAGTTGAGAAATGATATCTTCTTAGTGTGAAATCTTTCTCTTAATATTTCTTCTCAGGTTTTGCTTTCTTCCAGTGTGTCAACACTGACATCTGACTGCTAGGATGTAGTGCAAAATGATTGTTTTTTGGGTTGTTTCTGATGGGCTGTGTGTTTCATATGTGTTCTTCAAAGAGCGTTTTGCTCTCAAGGTGATTCTGCTTCTGTCGGTGGTCTGAAGGGAGCTTGACTTCAGGCACTATCAGAAGGGGTGAGGGATTTCTTGGGAACTGCCATCTACCATGTCCTGAATGACCTTTTTGAAAGGTCAGGAAACAAAAGATCTGCTTTCTAAGGAATAGCGTATAAACTGTTTCTCACAAACGAGGAGGAAGCCAAAGTGCCAGATGGCAATGCGGAAACTAGACTCTCAGAGGCCCTGGTGTCAAACCATTCACCTAAAATCCTGCCCAGAATATCTAAGAATGTGAGAGACAAGAAGAGGGAAAGGAGGGGATGAAGGTACACAGGTCACCTGCTACAATAGTAGCAGTTTTAGGTTTTCCATCCCAAGCTGTGAGGTTTGGTTGCAGAACCCAGACAACCACGCCTTAAGTGCCCATTCATACATCAAGTTCTGTACATAGTTGGCACGTCCAACAATTACAATCTTTTTCTGGAGATTAGGGAAGCACTCCCAAACTCTAGTCTTCTGGAGAAACTCCACACACCCAGAAATGAGGCTTGGGAGTTGATGGGTAGGGTGGAAAAACTCTTAAAAAGAAAGCAGACAACATTTAAACCAAGCCTTGAGAATTGCGCCAGAAAGAGTCAGAAACCAAGCATAGCTGATTCATTTTTAGCCATTAGGAAAGCACCATGCCCTACAGCTGCATTCAGTGTCTACTGGGCTGAGTCCATGAACATCTTATTCTGAGAGTTCACCTTACCTCAGAAGTAGTTGAGCATGCGCTTTGTGGCTTCAAACATGTTTGCATATGTAAATCCTGGAACTAATCCCACAAGAAATATGAAAATAGGAGGACTACCAAAGCCCAGGTTCTGAGAAAAGAGGGGACAGGGTCGTTGGAGGAGTAGAGCTGATGGAGGCAGATGTGATAGAGGATTCTGGGCAGGGTGGCAAACTGGCAGACACCTTCTCCCCATTTTAGGCGGAGTCTCGTGTAGCCTAGGCTGGCCTTTACCTCGTTAGGTAACAAAGGATGACTTTGAACTCTTGATCCTCCTGCCTCCATCTCCTAAGTGCTAGGATTCCAGATGCAGCACCTTGCCCAGTTTAGATATCAAATAGAGGGCATTCCGGGCAAGCACTTTGCCAACTGAGCTACACCATATCTGTCTAGCTCATTCTTTTTAAACACTTAATTCAACAAACACCAGGCAATTTCTGGGTACAAGACATATTTATTGGTCCCGGGAACAAATTATGAGCTCCTTTCTTTCATGGAATTTATAGTCACTGGAAGGAAGAAGATGAACAATCTAATAATCATCACATTAAATATGTGATGACCACAGAGATGAGAACTTTGAAGGAAAGGTGTTGTTCCGAGGCACCATTTTCGCCTGCTGCGGACCTGCAGACAGACAGTGGTGGAGAGAGCAGGACCAAAAGGGAGCAAAGCCTAGGGCCTGGGCTTTTAGGAAATTTGAATGTTATTCAAACTGCACTGGGAGGGCGAGGAAGGGTTTAGAGGGGGAGGTGGCACTATCTAGCTCAGCGCTGGCCATACATTAATTACGCATATTATCACCTGGGTAGTGGTTAAAAGGCTGTCCCTAGCACAGGGGATTTTTCAGAGAAGTGAAACTACTTTGCATAATCCTATAATGATGTATCTATTGATTATAGACATTTCAAACCCATAGAAAGCCCACCTCCTAGAGGGAATACTACACTGTGACTTTGGGTGAGGGTGATATGTCAGCATAGGTTCATGGAGTGTGGCAAATGTGTCGCTGCCTCATGGGATGCTGATGATAGAGGATACTCAGGACCGATCTGTGGGAATCCTGCAGGTTTGTCCACCCAGTTCTCCTGGGAACCTAAAACTGCTCTGAAAAATATTTTAAGGTATTTTTGTTTTGGTTTCTAGAGTCAGGGTCTCACTCTGTAGTCCAGGCTGGCCTGGAATTCAGTATGTAGCTCAGACTTGCCCCCAAACTCCTGCCTCAGCCTCCAGAGTAGCCAGGATTACATATGGGAGCTACCATGCCTGGCTTACGAATCTTACTTGAAAGGTTGCTTCTGCTTAGGTGGCCTGGAACCAGGGCCTGAGATTCTGCATTTATAGTAAGCATCCCAGTGATGCTGAGGCTGGCAGACTGACTGTACAGCCCTGTTTGAGAAGTAAGACTGCATGTAAATGATATTCAAAGAAAAACGGAAAGTCAAACATGTTAACACAGGTGCCAGTAATCCTAGCTACTCTGGAGGTTGAGGCAGGAGGATCAAAAACTCAAAGCCTCAGGCTGGGTGGTGGTGGTGCACGCCTTTAATCCTAGCACTTGGGAGGCAGAGGCAGGTGGATCTCTGTGAGTTCGAGGCCAACCTGGTCTACAAAGAGAGTTCCAGGACAGCCGAAGCTGTTACACAGAGAAACCCTGTCTTGAGAAACAAAAACAAAATTCAAGGCCTCCCTGGGCTATAGAGTGAATTCAAGGTTAGCATGGACAGCTTAGTGAGACCCTGCCTTTAAATAGAAATCATGGACTGGAATATAGCCTAGTGGGTAGTGTACTTGCGCAGCATACACAAGGCTCTGAGCTTCGACTCTAGTAGGGTATGAACTGGGCATGGTAGCACATGCCCATGATCTCAGCACTTAGGGGGCATAGGCAGAAAGATGAGAAATTTAGAATCACTCTATAGGACATGGTGAGTTTGAGACCAGCCTGAACTGTAAGAGTCTTTAGCTAAAAAAAAAAATAGCTACAGCCCAAGGCTAGAGTGCTTGCCTAGCACATAGGAGGCTATGCATTCAATCCCTAGGACCGAACAACACACAAAACTCTTGAGCTGCTGAAGCATGAGGAATGGCTCATAGAGCAGCCACAGTAATTGTGCAAAACCTAACAGGAGGCTGTTTCTGGAGCCAAATGTATACGGTGATGTGATTGATGGTTTTGGTGAAGAGAGAGGGGTCGAGTGGGGGAAGGATGGACTGAGACATTAGCAATATGAAGCTGGTGAGAACTTGGCAGATTTTGGTGAGGATAGGAGTGGTCCGTGGTCCCTCGGGTCAGGTAAGGGAGGGCAGTTTGGGGGCTGTGGATGTGCCACATCTTCAACCCTGCCCTGGGTCAGGAAGTCACGTCATGGTGACATGGTCCCCTCTCCCCATCTACTCTCCAGCCATTGGCTTCCAGGGCAAGTGGGCCTTTGCCTTTCACAAGATAGGATCCAGCCACTCCCTCTCCACCGTCAGGTTTCAGGCATGGTCTCTTGAGGCAGAAATGCATGACTGTATTCCAGAAACTGGTGACTAGGAGGCAACCATCAGAGAAGCCTAAGTAGGCTGCCTTTCCTTTGGGGCTGGGATCCTTTCCAGACGGCTCAGCTCTGAGGGCTGGGAAAAAGCTTTCTGTGGAAGTTGGCTTAAGCTGGATATGAATGCATTAGGAGCTCTGAGGTAGAGAGAAAGCAAGTGTCACAAAGAGTAATCCCCATCCACACCCTGCTATCTGAACACAACTGGCCAACACATCTCATGAGTTATATAACCTCTGCCATCGTTACCCTGATAACTGTAGTTCAAATCTCAGCATCTAAGAGTTTTGAATTTAGGAGAAAAAAAATAAAGACCTGATTTCTACAGACTGTAAGGGCTGTATCTAAACTGGAAGGAAAGTCAGGGGCAAGACTCAAATCGTCCCATAACTACTAGTGAGCCAGCACACATCCTTGTCCTGCTGGAACGCTGCACAGGCCTACCTTCAGACCTGTGGAAATCACTTAACAAAAGTTTAGACGTGCCGCATTCCACATAAAAGACTGTGTCCAAGCATCAACTGTCTCCTAACATATACTAACCAGGCCGAACTCTTCTTAGCTTCCAAGATCAGTCGAGATGGGGCACGATTGGTGTGGTATGACTGTAGATCCGAATATTGAAATAAACATCTCCATATATTAGGATGATAGATAATATTTATGTTCCCCCTTTCATTCTTTGCAAATTTAATGTGATTTTTTCTTCTGATCTTGGAAAATGCTTATTTAACTAGCACATTTATGTAATGTATATCACATCTCTTGAGGTATTTTATTTTGCTTTCAGTGCTGAGGATCAAACCAAGCGTTTGGCAAGTGCACTACTATTGAGTTAACCTCCTCACCTGGTGGATTTTTTTTTTTGGCTTTTTGAGACAGGGTTTTTCTGTATAGCTTTGGTGCCTTTCCTGGAACTAGCTCTTGTAGTAGACCAGGCTGGCCTTGAACTCACAGAGATTTGCCTGCCTCTGTCTCCCGAGTGCTGGAATTAAAGTCTAGAATTAAAGCCACTGCCGTCTGGCTTATGAATTTTAGATGCTGTACCTAGCTTGTTTCTTTTCTGTTAGGAGACCTGGTAATCCAGCACTAACACCCTTGCCCAAGGGCTTGGCTACCAAGGCAGCCTTCCTATTTGTTTCTGTAGTTAGACTCTAGAAAGATACATCAGACCTGTGTGGAGGAGCATGCATGCGTGCATGTGTGTTTTAATAAAATGATTTAAATAAATTTTAATAAAATAATTACTTATTTTATCATTTTCTTACTTTCATCCAAACCACCCTTTTCTGAAAAATATAAAAGTGGGCACATTGAAAGCACCCATTTGGTTTAGGTTTGGGGGCTTTTTTTTTTCTAACACACGTTGTCACTATGTAGCTCCAGCTAGCCTGGAACCCATTATGTAGACCAGGTTGACCTGCCTCTGCCTCCCAGCTGGTGGTGGGATCAAAGGCCTGAGCCAACATGCCTGGTTGATGACACTCTTAAAAAGAAAGAACTGTGTAGCCCCTAAGCTGCAAGCCGATCATAATACCAAAAATAAAGAGATAAAAACTTAGATTATCTGAAAAGCTTTAAAACTGACCATTTTATAGCGAGCGTTTGCTGGGTTTTCATCTCTCACACTGTGATGAAGCTCTTAACTGCTCTGTAGTTTCCGGGCATTTTCAACACCTCGTAACCAGACCCCTCCAGCGCCCACTCTTCCGTGTCGCCTGGCCTCGTCTCCTAGCTACCATGACTCTACTTCCCTTCTCGTGTACCATGCCTTTTCTGCGCATTTCTTAGAGTGGAAGCATATACTCTGTGGTGTCGCGTGTCTGGCTTCTTTTCAGGGTTCATCTATATTGTAGGATGTATTGGAGCATCATTGTCTTCATGGCTACTAATGCATTGCTGTAGACCGAGTTCCTAAAAGATGAGTTCTTGGTCTAAAACTAGTGGTCTTATTCTGATTTCTCTTCAAATTATGTCAGTCTTTCACCTTTTACTAAAACCAGAAGTTTTTGTCTACTGGTTGGTAGCTCCCTCTCCAGGGTGCTAGTGGCTGGGAATTGAAGTCAGTAAGAGAGGAAGATGGTAAAGCTGTCAGGAAAGGCCAGGGCTGCCCGAGGCTAACTGCTTAGTGTCCCCAGTTTGCCACCCAGAGGAGCAGGGCACACCCATTCATTAGAAGCTGTCTTAGGGTTTCTATTGCTGTGACGAAACACCATGACCAAAAACGATTCGGGGAGGGAAAGGTTTATTTGGCTTATACTTTCAGCGCTGCTGTTCATAGCCGAAGGAACTCAGGGCAGGGACTCAAACAGGGCAGGATCCTGGAGGCAGGAGCTGATGCAGAGGTCACGGAGGGGTGCTGCTTACTGGCTTGCCTCCTGTGGCTCGCTCAGCCCTCCTTCTTATAGAACCCAGGATGAACTGCCCAGGGATGGCACCACCTGCCATGGGCTGGCCCTCCCCAACTAAATGAAAAAAACAAAAATGCCTTACAGCTGGATCTCGAGGCATTTTCTCAGCTGAGGCTCCTTCCTCTGATGTCTCTAGCTTGTGTCAAGCTGACACACAAAAGCAGTCAGTGCAGCAGTAAACAGAGTTGTCTCCTCTTTCTACCCATTTTCTCTTACAGCCTCAGCTCCATCCAACTGCTGAGGCCTAGAAGGGGCCCGGTGAGCACCCCAAGCCTGCTGTGGGCCTTCCATTCAGACCACAGGTCAGACAGTTTCTACAGTTCCATTCTGGGGTGTGGCTCAACCAAGCAGGATGTGGTACATGGTTAGAAGAGCCCTGCCAAACCTCTATTAGCACAGATGAGACAAATCTGCAGGTAAACACTGCAGGCCTAACGACCCAGGTTCAATCCCCATAATTAACAGCAAAGGAGGAGAACCAAGTCCTGACATTTGTCCTCTGACATCCACGCCATGGCATGTATCCATCCACTCGCTCACACACATGAATAATAAATACAATAAGATGTAAGAGTCTGTATTTAAAAATCATACAGTGCCACAGTTAAGAAAGCACCTTGCTTGTGTCCTAGGATTGCTGCGGTCATTACGTATGGGGTGGAGATAGCACATCCACTCTGCAGAAGTGAACCTAAGGAGGTTTACCCAGCTCTTCAAGGTTATAGTCCTAACTTGTGGTCAGCTAAGCTCCTAATACTTAGCAATGCATTCAGCAGGGGTCCACTTCGTTCCCTTCTCGGCTGGGTAGGCCCCGTTCTCAACACTGCAAATGCAGCGATGAAAAAGAACAGGCAAACTTCACAGATGGACTTGTGTGTTGTTCATGTACACAGCTACTGTCTAGCCCACGTGTAACCTGCATCAGCTGGAGCAAGACTGAAGCCAAAGCCACGTGTAGTGGCTTATATGTGTAATCACAGTATTCTGGCCAGATAAAGCCAGACAAAGGACACGTAGGGATATACTTCATCTCAAAAAGCAAAACCAAAACATAACAAAAAGATTGAAGACAAACATATTGGGGTCACAGCCTAAGGAGTGGCCAGATGGTGATGTTAGAGGGGACTCTGGGAGAGACAGAGGAAGGCTTTTCTGAGTAGGGAACACCAGCCCAGAGTGACGTGGGCCCTGGACCATGCGGACCTCCTCAAGAAGATGCTGGCTTCTCTCATGTCCTAGGCATGGTGAGGAGAGTTAGGTACAGTGTCCTGTTTGAATCCTCACTCTTGCTTTGTCTGGGGCGTTGAAGAGCCAAGTGGCAGCAAACAAACTCAGAGATCCAGTGAGGTCACCAACACAGACAAAATTCTTCCAAGACGTTTCTTCCATTTTTTTCTCATTGCTCAGCATGAGAGTGCGAACCTAGTTCCTGTGGGAATTTCCAGGCCACACGGGAAAGTTTTGATTCCTCTTTTCAGTCTGGTTCTTCTTCATTGTCGGGGGTGTGAGGGGTGGGGGCTCAGACAGGAATGGAGAGTAGCCCATTGATGAGGCGCCATGAATTTTAGAGAGACATCCATGCCTCTCTGCGTGTGAGTGCACAAAAACTCCTCAGGAACTGCCACTGAAACGAGACAGTTTTGCTTTTGGTTATGATTTCTGTCTTGTTTGTGTCATCCGATGTCAAAAACTGCGGGAGATATATTGCATTCTATAGGATGGGAACCAGCAGGTCTGGGGAGGGGATACCCCATTATCTGGGGCCCCAATAAATTATCTGTTTTGTGCCGTGGTGTCCATCAGGTTCAAGCAAGACCAGAGTCCTATACAGCTGCTGAGATTCCTGAGTGAGATTGAAGCAACCAGAGGAGAAGATTTGGGGTAGGCAGAGGGAATGCAGACCCTCCTACAGAAGATTTGCTGTCCCAGGGTCTCCCCTGCTTCTATAGTTTAATTGAATTTACTTTTGTGGTGCTCTGGAATATGCAGGTGTCACACCCCTTTTACGGATGAGAAGACAGCTAACTCGACAAGTAGCTGAGCTGAGACTAGAGTCGAAGTCCATGGGAACATGTAGTCTGCACTCTGTGACACAATTTTTAGCTTTTCTGTATCCCCAAATGTGTCCAGGTCATAGCTTGGTCTTTAGCTTATCTTTTCATTCTTGTCAGTTATGACTCTAGAGTAGGAACCGGTGACATTCGGCAAAGCTGCCTAAAGGGGAGCCTGCGAGCTCAGCTGTCTCACATTATGGCTGTGAGCTAGGAAGGTGTTATTACTCCCATCTTGTTTTCCAAGACACAGGGGGCCTGGAAATGAGGCTGTACACATGGGCTTTCCCCAAGGGCACCTTTGTGACCCTGAGGGCACAAAGCAAGGGAGATGCTGATGACGGCACTGGGTTGGGGCCTGAGAATTTGGGCTTTAGGGGACCATAACCCAGAGCCATAACCCAGAGGCCTCATCTGATGAGATTTGTGGTATTGACACTTGCTAGGAGCTAATGAGTTGGGGTTAAGATACTGAAGTGTTGGCTTTTTGCGAGAGGGATATACTGATGAGGAAACATGTCTGATTTTTTTTGTTTTTGTTTTGTTTTTGTTTTATGCGTATGGGGTTTTGTACACATGCATGTGTTGTATACCATGTGTGTGCCTGGTACCCTGAGAGACCAGAAGAAGATGCAAGACCCCCTAGAACTGGAGTTACAGGTGATTATGGGTCATCTTGTAGGAGCTGAGAATTGGAGAGAGGTCCTCTGGAAGAAGAACCAGGGCTCTTAACCACTGAGCCGTCTCTCCAGCCCCAGGGACCAAGCATTAAAATGGAACCCACTTAGCAAATCCATGCTATGGGATAATTGGATGTACAGTGGACAGACAGCCAAGGGGACAGGGTGGAGAGGCCATCAGGTGACTAAGAGGGGAGGCGTAGGCCACAAGTGTAAGCCGTGTCCATGTCCTGGGGTGCAGTGAGTCATTCCAGTCTGGAACCATGAGGTGAGTCAAAGCCCGGAAAGAAAGGGACTCTTTCATTTTTTATTTTGTTGGTTTGTTAGTTTTGTTCATTAGAAACAAGGTCTTTTGCAGTCTAGGCTGGCCTCAAACTCTCTGTGTAGCCAAGAATAACCTTACACTCTTGGTCTTTCTACTTCTGCCTCCCAAGTGTTGGGATTACAGATCCCTAGGACTCTTTATTTTTATTGCTTGTTTGCTTATTTATTTATTTGTATGCACACCCATGGCAAGTGTTCGAGGTCAAAGGGCAACTTGCAGGAGTTAGTTCTCTCCTTCCAACACGTGGGCCCTGAGGATCAAACCCAGGATGTCAGGTTTATTAACAGTTGTCTTTACCTGTTGGTCCCTCCCAAGACTCCTTCTCAAAGAGGAAGAGCTCTGTGGTGGGGCCAGGAGGGAGCCATGCAGGGTTGCTTTAGATCTTCGGGAACTGAATCCTAAAGCTGAGGGAGGCAGGCACCTTGGTTTCTTTTCCTGTCACCATAATAAAATGGCCAGACGAAAGTCACTTAGGGGAGGAAGGGCTCGTTCTGCCCCACAGTTTCAGGGTATTCTATCATGGCGAGGAGTCACAGCAGCGGGAGCAGGAAGCAGCTGGCCACACGGCATCCCTGTCAAGAGAAAGAGTAGGAATGCTTGTGATACCCAGCTTCTGAGACAGTGGTATCCACAACGGGCAGGTCTCCCAGCCTCGGTGAGATCAGGATAATTCCCTATAGGCAATGCCAAAATCTGACTGAATAAAAAACGAGGACATGGCCACTCCTAGGTATGATTGGGAAGAAGGTTTTTTATTGTAGATATGAGGGAGAGTACAGCCAGAGGCATCTGGAGGCATCCAGAGCAGAAAGAAAGATTAGCAGATTGAACGTGGCTGGCAGAATAGACTGGGCCGTGAGAGGAGAGAGGATGGGGAGAGGAAGAGAGGAAGAGAAGGGATGAGAGAGGGAACCAGGAGAGGGGTGATGGAGGAGGGTCATCTGTCTATGTGTTACTTTCATTGGTTAAT
>LOJH01061230.1:3102-14268 GCA_001685095.1 Ellobius talpinus
GCTGTCGGTAACAACTGAAATTTATATGTTATATACAGGAGCAGTGTTAAATTTGTGTCTTTAAATATTTTTTTCAATCTTGCGTTACAGAAAATGTTTACATTTGACTTCTAGCTTATGTTACTTTTGATGGCCTTAATTTAAAACGTGAAATATATTTGGAATATGATCGCTTCATAATGATGCAACATAAAATACTCTATTTCCCGAAAATAACAATAAGGTTTTCCTGGAATATGTACTACAAAAATATTCATTTATATTTTACATGGATAACAGTAACAACAACTTGTCAATGATTAAAATATAGACACTAATAAAACATGCAAAAGAATTTCATCCTTTATAATTTGAAAGATAGACTATAATTTAGTATATGAAGACAATAGATTGTCTTATAAATTAGTCTAGAAGTAAATCACATAAAGAAAAACAGAGATGCTGTATTTTGATACTACTTGATCTACATCAAAATTTGGTATATCTAGCAAATAAAATGTATTCACATTTGCTTACTATAAACAAGACATACTTAGTAAGACAGATATTTATTTTATTTCATTATATGACTGCTGTAAATTATCAAAACACGAAATAATATTTTCACATAAGAATATAGAAAAATTATTAGTTTCAGATTTTCCAAATAAGTCTTCATTGAATAACATTATTTGAACCTTTAGCATTTTGTCAGACATGGTTCATTTATGTATCTCTAAGAAAGCTTAATGAGATATGCATCATTATTTTCATTTTTGCAGAGGAAGAGACAAGTAGAATTGGTCAAGTAGTGTCATTCCTGAGTCTGCTCTTTCCGCATGATGTAAGACAGCGGTATAATAGCGTGTTCAGGGAACATCAAATTCTCTAGATAGTGCACGTTATAAGCAAACTTCTAATAATTGTGGTAACTTTAAGGAATTATTCTTTAAATGCAAATTGTTTAATATCTTAGTATCCTATTTGTATAAACCTGCAAGTACACTCTCCCTACACATATGTTTATCTATACGTTTATAATAACCAAAGTAGTAGATAGGTACAGCAAACAAGTCAAAGCTGTGCCAAGCGAAAAAAAAAATCAACTAATAAAACACACTTTGACAGTTCAGTGAGATACATGATTGACTGTGACATGATTAGTCTAGATACAAATATGTAATATCAAACAAACTAGAAAAGTTGTAAGAACAATTAAAACACACCAAACACGTCCTTTCCCTCAAGTGGTCCAACTGTGATGGATACTTAACTTCAATATTAGTCCTACTAGTTCATTTTTTTCTTTAGGAGAAACTGAAATAAATTGAAACAATTACTGACTACTGTTGCTAAGTGGTCACCTCCTTCAAAACAGAAAAAGAAAATCCCTTTGAGCAAGAGCTTTTAAAAATCCCTGTTTTTAGTTAAACTACAACATTAGTTGCTTGGTATATTTAGAAACAGAGAGTTTCTCTATATTTTAACTGTGCTTCAGATATGTTGCTACATTAGAAAAACGGAGCAACAGGTCTTCCAGAATGCTGAAGATGGATCCTGAATTGGCTTGAGGGTGATATGATTTAAAATCATATGGCTCAAATGTTGACAATTTTTGTTACAGATAATGAACCGATGAGAATACAAATGTGCTCTCTTACCTCTTCATTAATATACCAGTATAGGGATGCATCCTTTAGGACAAACCAGTACTTCTTCCATTTCTGTGAAAAATAGCTCTTTGCATCTTTCTTTTTCCAAAGCCATCCCTCACAGTCACCACGGCCAAGATCCTTGCAAGAAATTCGTCTTTTACTCTTGCCTGCTATGGCTCCTAAAGACAGTAAGTGGCAACACTCTTAATTTTGGAAACTGCATAAAGATAAGAGATTAATTCATAAACCCTAAAAGCAAGTAAGACACTACCAATCTTAAAATTATCATTTTCTAGTTGTGTTATCACAGAAAATATAGGCATCTTTGATGCCTTTTCTTCTATATAGATGACAACATAATTGAAAATAGCAATTCTCATCTCAAGACTTCTTGAGATCACATGTTATCAAAGGATCTGCATGGTAAGTAATCTGAAACCACACTGACTTCAAGGCAATGAGAGAATTAATGAAATGTGCTGGTGATTATCATAGTACGAAAGAAGTTAAAGCTTTGTTTTCTTTTATTACCTTTGTTTTTCTTCTTTGATTTGTGCTGCAGAGAGGACTGCTGAAATGTCTGAAATTAAAGATAGGGAAGATTATTATCTCATATGCAGAGTGTGATCCAGAGAATCGTGGGGCTGCTACACAGAACTCTCACCAGCTGAATGATGACGCGAAACCCAGGTTAGAGAAGTACTTCTCCTCATTAATATTTCAAAATAAATGCATACAATGACATTACTTTCTCATCTTCCATGGAGCAGGAGGAGACTTGTCAGTATCCTCGTTTTGTTGAGCGATTCCAGGGCACAACACATTGGTGAAAGAAACTGTTCTCACCCCCGCACACACAGCTGTGCCCTTTGAGAAACTCACTGTGGTTTCTAACACAACATCTCATCTGGTTCTCACATAATCAGACAAACCAGGAGGCAAATGTATTCTTTTTATTTCTGTCTCCCTTAAGTCTCTAAATCTATAAGCACTTTGATCACTTTGATCATATAAGTAGGTATGAGATTAAAATAATCTCATACCTACTTATATCAGTTTTAGTGGTGACTGATCTTGACAATGGAATCAGCACTCCAGTTCCTCATATCTGCTTCTGACATAGGAACCTGCCCATTCCTTAACTACCAAACCCCACTACTATATGGCTGGTATTTTGAACATGTCCCAGCCACTGCCTCTAATATTTGTGGATTATAGTGTTCAATACCACTGTCCTATCAATGAAACAGTATTGTGTCATCTAAATCATTGACCATACCATGCAATTATGCTTGTATATCTTTCCTACCTACTTTCCCTGGGATATTATAATGGTTCCTTTGCACTATTCCATGCATCTATACATAACTAGCTAAACAACTCAATACTAAGTACGTATTCAACAGTTTACTATGTCTGGAGGAGAAACAGAGCTGTATTGACTCACCTAACTTCCAATTAATGAGTATAGGTTACTGGTTCTAGTTAGATAACATATACATTTTTCACTGGTATATGTAATAAGATGAATTATGATTAAGTAACTAAGAGAGAACAGAGACTGCCTGTGTATTAGGTCACAGGCATTTTTTTCAAGTAAATGTTCTTGTAACAATTTTTTCTTTTTCTATACAAGTAAATAAGGGTTAAATAGATTTTGGTTATATAAAATTTTCTTGTTTTAGTTGAATAATAAATTCACATTACTATTTAATACATTGTTTCCTAAAATAGTATATTTCTATAATTTTTTGTTGTGTGCATGATTTATAAACATATTGATGGGCAGGTACCTGCTATAGTCAGCTAATCTCTTGATATACAGTGTAATCCAGAAATATAATTACCCAACTGTCACAGCACCCTACATGTTTGTTTGTGTTGCCTTGCATGTATATATAAATACACGTAAATGTATTTATATAAACACATATCACTATATAAATATATGCAAACATAGTAACCTTTGCATGAATCATGTTTATAGAAATTCACAGTTACTGAGACAATGCATAAAAGGCAAAACTCATTATGGATATTGGTATTTAAGGCTAGTGTGTTTAATATATTTAAGGACACTTAATTTACACATAATTACTTTCCATATATTTTTTTGCATGAAATTACTCACTCAGTTTCTTCTTTTTGTGTCCCCTCATGTAATCTTAGTTTTCTAGCTCATTACTCTGAAACATGACAAAGCTGAGACAATGTCTGTTTCTTTAGAAGCTATCAAGATTAATAACAGCTTATAAGAACTGGGTTATTTGATGTGTTATGTGTTTTATACTTCTCAGTTTAGTTTATTATGGTGCTAGAGAGCAATTCACGTTGGACATATGTCCTATTACTATGTCTGAGGCCTCCTCCTATGCTTTCTCTACACGATTCCTTAAAGTTTCAAGGTCTTAAAAATTTACAGAAAAAATAGTTCATGTTCTCCAGGTTTTCTTTAACAAGATAATTTTGTCTTTCCCTATAAACATGCAATATTTTCATAAAGATCATGATTTCAGAGTACTATATGGTTGAAAACTAAGAACTTCCAGATATGTAATATAAAACATTAAAAAAATCAGATGTTTTATGAATATAAATGAGGAACATCTTTGATATTTCCTTATTTTCAAATGACATTTATGTTTTCAAAGATGAAAGGATTAATTGCTTTAAGGAAGGTTTTTCTGGTTCATGCTAAAATATGCTAAAATAAAATATATCTCTTACAGGCTCTTGTATAACAGACTAAGAATTAAATTCTATTTTTATGCTCAAAATTATAAAAATAAATTTGAATAACAGTTTGGCTGGGTATATCTTCAATTTAAAATAATGAACAATTTAAAAATAACTTTTTATTAAAGGATTTCACTAGGTAGCTCAGGCTGGCTTCGAACTCTACATCCTCCAGTCTCAGCAACTTGAATGCTGGGATTTCAGGTATGAGTCTCCATGCCTAAGCTTCAGAGTGGCAATTTGAACATTTTATGTTTTTGGCATTTACTGTTGCCCTCAAGACATCTCTTAAATTCTATGTTTAGTCTTCCATTATCTTTTAAGATATTTTTCTCATTACCTATATTCTACACTTTCATTAAGTGTCCAAATTATAATTTATTCTAATCTTATTTAGCATTCATTAGGTTGCATTATTTCTTCCATTCTGAACACTTTCAGTTATTATTTATTTCAAACTTTTGTCTTTACCAGCTCCTCTTTCTCTAGATGAATATTGGCATGTGTCAAGTTATCACCTATTTTTATTTCATGTTTTTCCTTTCATCATTCTGCATTGTCCTTTAAATAAATTAATTCTTTTCCATTTTATTTAATTCTCTCTGATTATATCCAATATAAACTTTATCTTATCTATTATACTTATTTAACTGACAATATTTTTACATTTAAGGATATTTATATTATATGTAAGAATAGCCAATTGGTACTGATTCTAGAACAGCAACCGTTTTCGAGTTTTGTGTTTTGTTTTGAAATTGAAGTACTTTTATAATTGTGCCTATTTTTGTTTAGTGTGTAACATATCACCTGGTTGTTCAGTTCACTGCCCTTTCTTCAGTATCAAGTTATTTTAGACAACTTCAAAATTTTAGATCAAGTAGAAACTTCTTTCTTTTCCGCCCAAGACTTTTGCTGTATCCTGCCTCTATTTCTTGGGTCCTTTCAGATACTAAGCAGGATGTTTTGAGATGACAGGGCCTGATGTCTCACTAACGCAGCTCAAGTGTGGGAGGCTTGCCCATGTTTCTGAGTAAAAGGTTGTTTTTATATCCTGTTGACACCAGCAATTAACTTTGGCCATGGGTTTTTATCCTTAGCAAAACATACTCACAGATATGGATCCACCTCTCTTTGACTTTCTAGTTTCAACCAGAGTTAATTATTAATTTCCCAACACTGCTAATCTCAGTTTGGTTCCAGGTTCTCATTAAAGAACCTGTGGCCATCTCTATTTCCGAGAGGATAGAGAGAAGTTTTCCATTTCATATATATACCTACTTACCTACCTACATACCTCTCTCTCTCTTTCTCTCTCTCTGCATTTCTCTCTCTCTACCTCTCTATCCCTCTCTTTTTTCTTTCCAACTGCATCTGTCTCCAGATGCCAGTCTCGTCCCTCCTCTCCTCCCTTCTCACCCTCTTCTCCCAATAAAATATCCACCATGTGAGCCCTGTCCCATGATGGCATCTCTCTCTCCTGCTGTATTTTAAATAACATTGGTGTTGTGATCTCAGCAGATTCTTCTGGTGCTTCCTCCTGCCCACTGCCCACCAGCAGTCCAAAGCATGCCAGGACCGTGGAATCTGGTCCACATAAAACAGCCTCACTTCTGCAACTAATGGATCACTGAACCCCTTCATCCTACACCAGTACTTTTGGTGAGCCCCCCTTCTCTGATTATTTCCCATGAGTGAGGATTTGTCGCTTGATTGTGGTTTCTTGCCTCCATAACAAGCCCTGATATAAGGCAACCATTTGTCTCTTGGGGCTGAGCACTCCTACGGTCCCTGGACCTGTGGGTGATGACCCGCTGGCCAGCTTATGCTTTCTCATCTCTTGGGCTCAGAGCCCCGACCCCCGGTCTGTGTTTGATGAATCACTGAGCAGCATGTGCCTTCTCGAATCCAATACTCTCTGAATTCCTGGGATGCTACGAATTGCAGACCCTTGGATCTTATTTCTCTATCTCACTTGTGGGATCTGCGTCATCCTCTGTAAACTTTGTTCCATGCTCTCTCTCTCTGTTCTCTCTCCTTGCTTCTCTACTCAGCTAGGAAACCCCTTAAGCCACTGTTCCCCCTTTCATTAAATAAACAGTCTCAAATGAAAAAAAGCCTGGGGGGTTATACCTTTGCCTCTGCTTATTTCATTAAAGAATCCCAACGTTAAGTTTCCAGAGCAACAGCCTGCCTCTGCTGCCAATGTAGTTACAGGTCACTAGGTTCCTTTCTGCCATCAGCAATGTGACACATGTACCCTTTAAAAGTATCTGCCAGGCAGAGTTCATTCTCTTTGCTTGTCTCTTCCCTTAACTACTTTGTCTCCAGTTTACTCTCTTGTCCTTTCTCTCTCTTGCTTCTCTTCTTCCTCTTATAGGTCTGCCTCTCTCAAGTCTCTACTCTGACACGGCCTTCTGCCCTCCCCATTTCCTAATAAGCCTCTTGCACTAACTCTGCGTGTGGCCTGTCTGCTCAGTGGCAGGGCCCAACAAAGGTGCCCATTTTCTCCACTTTCTTTTTCTTTGCTCCCAAACCTGCTTATATCTGTCTGCTCTTCCTTTCTAAATGTCCCGTCTAAGTCCGCTACAACGTGGGAGTCAAGAAATGGAGAAGCCAGCTTCCTCTGGTTTTCACTATCTTTTAATTTATTCAACTCGTGTTTAATGTTTTTATATATATATATATTATGTGTGTGCATGTGTGTGTACACGTATGTGACTTAGATTTAACTCTGTATGTGTGAATGCAAGCTAGCTTTAACTTTGTGTGTATGTAACTTGGATTCAACTGTGTGTATGTGTACACATAACTCTTGTTTAGAAAAACATGTTTTAAACAGCCACCATTTCGCTTCTCTTCCATCTTGGCTGGTGACCCCATCATAATGTAGGCAGCCACGTGGCTGGCAGCCATCTTTTACTAAGGTTAAAGAGTATACTTCTTAGTCCTAATGAGTTCTGTTCATTGTATTTCCTTCTAGACTAAGGAAGCAACAAGTCTCAAATATTTTAGATTGGTATGGGCTTTTGTATGATGATAAAAATATAGGGTCAAATTTTTTACAACATCCTGTATATGTGATTCAACTGTGCTTTAAAATATATTCTATATGGTGATAAACATCTAAGGTTATAAAGAAGTATTTCGACTAACAAAAGCTAACTTAGAGATTTACACATAAGTACTTATCTCTTTGCCAAGTGTTCAACACCAAGTTTCTAGTTTTATGAAAGCTGCTAACATATTGTAAACTATTAAGAAATATAAGTTAATAGTCATTGTATAAATGATCAAGTTCTTTAATTGTATTCATGCTAAGTACTGATATAATTAATTACAGAGATAAGCCTTACCTAGTCCCTTGTATATGTTTTCAGACTTAATCTTAAAACAAGTAACTAGAAACAGAGGTTGTCTGCTTAGATATACCTAATAGACACAGAGTCCTCAAATGCTCAGAGATCTGCAGAATATGGCTTTAAAATATTTAATTAAAAAGGCCTTTTGTAATAGAGAGACATACCAACTCCTGGCAGCACTCCTATTTCCTCCAAAGAAGAAGGTTAGGCACAGCTTTGCTGCTGTTTGAGGACTAGGTAGAGGTAGCTTTGTCGGTTTAACAGCACGAACCAAGGCTTCAGCTGCCTTCTCAGTTCTCTGTGTAAAATTCAGGTCACAGGCCTCACTCTCCAGAGTTAATACTAGGTCTAGACACAATTTGCCTCGTTACCAGTCTCAAGAGCGAGATAAACTCACAATTTCTTACCATCCCTTTGATTAAAGGAACTGACCCTGCAGTGACTGTTCAGTGGTCAGCCGTCTGTGTGTCCTGGCGGATTAGATAAATGACGCTTGAAGGTTTGCTTATGGGAAGAAGGAAAGCTTAAGTGGTGCTACGGAGGAAGTGATCTGAGATGTATAAGAGAATGAAATGTTTCAGATTTCTTTCCCTCACTATACTACTATTATATAAAGCTCCAAACATTCTCAGTCTCAGAAGTAATCAATGGAATTCTGATAAGCTGCTAATCTAGCTCTGGCAGAGCAGTACACATTACACTATATTACTGTATTATCATAGCCATAAGCTCAGGATTTTAAATTCCCTTTAGTTGTTTTCTAACTATAGACTTAAAAGGTGCTTTTCATTGTGCAGAAAACACCTATCACAGTTTTCGGATAGAAGAATGAGTTTCAATGCCTTCAACCGAGATCGTTTCTGTTGTGAGTATATTGCCATTTCTACAATATGGATTTCAGTATAGGGTCTAAACAGGGGGAATGCTAATGTGTCTAAAACCTATCTTTTCATGAAGTCTAGGAATTCTTATAAGCTCCAGGGAGTCGACTTAGATTCACCTCAAACAAGTCAGATGTACCCCTCAATTAAGGACTGTCAATCAACAGCCTAAGCCTCCCAACCTTTCCCTGGTCCTAGGACTCCTCTCCCTCAATTACCAAGACCTAAGAAAAAAATTCCCCCTAAACTCTGCCAGCATCTTGCCAGGCCCCACAAACCTTGAAGAGCAGTGAAACAGCCAGCTATGCTAGGATTTGACCAGCATCCCAGCTTTCTCAGGTCCCCCAAAATGCAACGCCTCCATGTCAGCAGGAAGCAGTTCTGAAAACTCCAGCACCCTCATCCCTGTCCCACCTGCTATCACATTTAACTCCTCACCTTTTTAATAAAAAACAAAAAGGGAGGAATGCTAGCACTCAGGTATTATGCTGGTCTGTCACCCGGCAGGATGCACTTGCCAGGCAGGACTCAGGCAGTACAATGTCTGACCTGCTCAGAGTCTGGACAACGTCATCAGCTATGTTGCTACAGCTACATCCCCCCTAAAAGGCGGTCCTGACTGCCTCCTCTCTCTCTTCCTTTCTTCTCTTTTGCCGCACCTGTCTCCAGAGGTCAGTTTCAGCCCTCCCCTTTTTCACTTTCCTTTCCCTAATAAAAATACCCTTTAGTGAGTCCTGCTGCATGATGCTGTCTCTCTCTTTCCTGCCATTTTTAAAAATATAACACTATTCATTAAGCTTTTTTGATGGTCCCAGTAAGAAGCATTTTCTGTTACCTTTTTAAATAGTAAATATGCATAGCTATAATCATTTCAAAAATATTTCTTTTTATTTAATGTGCATAGGTAAATTTTGTCTGCATGTATATCTGGGTACCATGTGTATACAATATCCACAGAAGTGGGTACTGGATCACCTGGAACTAGAATTACCTACATCTCTTAGTACATGTGGGTATTGGTAGTTAAGTTGGATCCTCTGGAAGAACAGACAATACTTTTAACCATCGAGCCATCTCTCTAGCCCCTAATAACCACTCTACTTCATTAAAACCTTAATTGAACAAAAATCATTAATGGCATTTTCTTCATGGTTCACCTGCCAAAGTTACACAGTACACTGCATATATCCTAAGATTATTCTAGCTACAAACACGAATATCAAGGTTAACACTGCCCCTTTGTGAATAGTACTGTTTTTCATATTTAGTATGCAGTATGCACTTATAGCAAACTGTTAAGCTAGATAGGAAATAGCCATTAGCAGGCTCAGAGGTCAATAAGTATGGATCTGTCCTTCACACTTGCCTTTGGATCCCATCACATATTTTCCTAGGCAACAAAGACAAAAAAGGCAAGCTCTGCAATTGCTCTTTTTCAAGAAGAAAAATGCTACATGAAAATACTGAGAGAGGAGGTATCAGAGTTTTCTCAAAGCCTTTTAAGGGAAAGCTACTTCCCCTTGACTGAGTTTGATCACTGGTCCTGAGTGGAGACACGACATTCCAGTTTATCTCAAAGATAGCAGCCCCCACCCCTCCCATGCCCAATGCAGTTATCTAAAGATCTTTGCAGCTACCGTGTGACAATCCAATTTAAAATTAACTTCCCCCCTCCATTCTATCTACTAACCAAAATCCCAACCATGTCTTTCCTGACACTGGACATTTTTATTCACCCCCTGGAGGCCCCTATTCCTCCATGTAACTTTGTGCAGACTTCTATTCCTGAGGCTGCCCACTTTGCCTTTCTCTAACTTAATGGTCTTCAAGCTTCCTTCTGAGTTGTGTTCAGACATTTTCTAAGATTAAATGTAATGGTATTTTTAATTATCTTTAGGTTATCTCTCCTAAATCTTGTAATCAGTTTCTAAAATTAACATTTGAAAGTGCCAGACCCAAATCATCAAAAAGTAAGCTAATTAGTATTTGAGATAAACCTGCTAGAGGCAAAGTCTGGTAAAACCATTTGTTTTTTGTTTCAAAATCAAATTGTATCTAAATTTTTGCATTTTAGTTAGCTTTAAAAAAGGCTCAGAACTATTTTCACTTAATAGTCCCCAAATTATAGACACATTCATACATTGTTAAAAGCCATGAGAATCATTATTATCATCACACAAAGAGTTAAAAATGAAATAAAAAATAAACTGCAGAAGTTTCTTAGTTAATTTCAGAATTTCCAGGGGCAGAGACAGATTTTTGCCCTGCTGCTATCTTAGAAACCATTCCATGCTTAGAAAAGGCTAATCAGTTACAGCTCTCTCTACAGCATACCAAGGTAACAAGCGATATTTTATAGTAACATAAATCACAGCAGCGATCAGTTCTTCTATTTTCAATGATTCAACAGAGCCCAATGCCTCAATAGAGTCCCCAAATATTCCTGTCACATGGAAGATATCTCAACTATTTCAACAGATTTCTAAATTTGCTTTAAAAGTGGTGCGGGAGAATTGCCTGTATTCTGTCAATCATGTTTTAAATAAATGCTGA
>LOJH01061231.1:0-11018 GCA_001685095.1 Ellobius talpinus
GAGAGGATGTAGAGTAAGGGGAACACTCATCCGTTGCTGGTGGGAATGCAAACTAGTATAATCACTTTGGAAATCATTATGATGATTTCTCAGAAAATTGGGAATCAACCTACCTCAGTATTCAGCAATACCACTCTTGGGCATATACTCAAAATATGAACAATCATACTACAAAGGTATTTATTCAACTATGTTCATAGCAGCATTATTTGTAATAGCCAGAACCTGGAAACAACCTAGATGCCCCTCAACCAAGGAATGGACAATGAAAATGTGGCACATTTACACATTAGAATACTACTCAGCAGTAAAAACAATGACGTCTTGAATTTTGCATGCAAGTTCATGGAATTAGAAAACACTTATCTTGAGTGAGCTAACCCAGACCGAAAAAGATGAATATGGTATGTACTCACTTATAATTGGATACTAGCTATGAACAAATGACATTGGGCCTATAGTTCATGATCCTAAAGAAGCTAAGTAATAAGTTGAACCCACAGAAAATCATATATGGACCCACCTGGAAACTGGAAACAGACAAGAGTGCCTGACAAAATTGGGAGCATGGTGTTAGGGGAAGGGTAGAAGGGGAATAGGAGGGGAGAACGGGATAGTTGAAGATAACTTAAGGGTATGAGACAGTCGAGATGGAAGAATGACACTGATGAGAGAAAGGATAGGGATATCTTTATTGAGGGAGCCATTGTATGGCTAGCAGAAACCTGGCTCAAGAGAAACTCCCAGGAATCCACAAGGATGACACTGCCTAAGACCCTAAGTAATAGAGGAGAGGGGGCTTGATCTTGATTTTCCCTGTAATCAAACTGATGATTATCTTAAATATCACCATAGAACCTTCATCCAACAGCTGATGGAAACAGAGGTAGAGACCCACATCGAAGCACTGGACTGAGCTCCCAAAGTCCAGTTGAAGAATGTAAGGAATAAGAATATGAGCAAAGAGGTCAACACCATGATGTTTGCCTGAGCTAATAGAAGCTCACCAACTCCAGCCAGACTGGGAAGTAACAAGCATAGGACCAAACTATTCCCTCTGAATGTGGTTGACAGATTCATGGCTGTAGCAGACTGAGGGGCAGTGGCACTGGAGTTTATCTCTACTGCATGTACTGGCTTTTTGGGATCCTAGTTTCTTTGAATGCATACTTGCTCAGCCTAGATATCGTAGGGAGGCCCTTAGACCTTCCACAAAGCAATCTGCTTTACCCTGTCTGAGGATTAGATGGGGTAGGGTGCAAGGGTGTGGAGAGGGAATGGGAGGAGGGGAGGGTGTGGGAATTGGATTGGTATTTTTTTTAAATATCTAAGAAATTAAGAAAAATACACGGTAAAAACTTTCACAAAATATTTTGGCATTTTGAGTTATTGACTTCATTGAAACCTACTAAATTATGTTAATTATTGCTATATATATTTGAAATTCAAAATAATAATCAGAAGAATCAAGTTCACACTTAAAATTTACAAGTTCCAATGTAAACAATGTCTTAAACATAAGTTCAAACTCATTTTGTGTTTTATTTTTTGGCTATACAATATGTTTATTAAGCATTTTTTAAAGTAATTATGAGTTTAATTTTTACATATATTATTTACTAATTCTTTCTTGGATGTTTTGAATTTATGATCATTTAATTTTGTACTATGATTAAGAAAATTGATTTCTTTTTATTATTTTTATCAGTTGTTATTATAGTTTAAGAATTTAATATTGATTATTTAAATTTTTATTCTAAAATGTTATCTAAACCATCATTTTAAATGTTAAAGGAATTATTTTGTCATATTTATTAATTAAAAATGAAGAAAATAATATTAATTAATGTTTTTAATTCCTCATAGTCCTTTGAGAGTCTTTCACAATGTATTTGATTATATCACCTCTCTTTCCCCAGTTCTTCTCAGATTCTGCCATCTTCTCTGCTCAGCAAACTTCGTTAACTTTAAATAAACAGACAAACAACACCAGAACAAATTTATGCTGCTCAAAGGACTACAAACTTGGAGAAAACTGTGTCTCTTTTCCCAGTTCCAACAGTTTCCAATCGTTCCATGATTAGCAGTGGGATTTCATGTCCACCTCCAATCTCCACACCAGTGTTTTACAAACGTCTTGTATGGATGCTGGAGTAACTACTCTGATTTCATAAATCCAGGGGCTCTACTGTGTTCAGGAGACACTGTTTGCCTATAGTCATCTAGCACCACTGACTCTTAAATTTATTTCATCCCCACTTCTGAAATTATCTCTCAGCTTTGAAAAGAGGAGGTAAAGTAGATATCTTAATTTAGGGCTGAACATTATGCTCTTATTCTTTGAATCTATGCCAATAATGGGTATCATTGTCACTGTCTACTATGAATAGTAGCTCCTATTGTTGTTCAGCTATTTCCTGTGCAACATGCCCTCCTTAAGGGAAGAAGCTCGTTTATGGACTCAGTAAGCTAATGAAATACACCATTAGGGAAAGTTAAAAAGCTACAAAATTCACAAAATGCCTTCCCAAATTTGTAAAAGCAAAAAACAATTGAGAGGAAAGAGAAGACCCTTCAGAGTTGATTGTGAAGTTGGGCAGGGATCTCCAAGGATACAATTTTGAGAGTCATCAAAAATTTTGGGGTGAGCATTTTGCAACGCAGTGGCCATTGAGTCCCTTATCTCTTCTTTTAAACTCTTTAATCATGCTGCTGTATCTCCAATAAACTTATTGATTCATAGACCAGGATGTAATTATTTCTTTTTCTTGCCATCTGTATCTGATCTAGTTTGAATAAACATTTTAAAATCATTGTCAACTTGAGATTTTGAAAATATGGGAACAATACAACTTCAGATATGTCTTCAATAGTTTCTGATTTTGGCTAATTGAAATGAGAAGACTCACTTTAAATGTGGGAGCATTATTGCATGTGTTGGCATCCAGGACTGTACATAATAAGAGAGGAATCTAAATACCAGAGATCTACTCTCTTACTCTGCTTCCTATGAACACATGCATTGACACCAGCTGCCTCAATCCCCTGACAATGTATCCTCCTTGACATTATTCATGCTACACTCAAATCACAAGCCAAAATAAACCTTTTCTTTATCAGGTGTTCTCCTGAGGTAGTTTTCACAGCAGCAAGAAAAGTACTACAGCATTTCTCTAGGAAAGGTCATGAAACACCATTATCCAGTAACTAGAGCATTACTCTAGGAAAAGTCATGAAACAACATTATCCAGGGAAAGCTATGAAAAGTAAAGGTCAAAAGGCAAAAAGATCCAGGAACTTCGAGGAAGACAAAGTGAAGAACAGAACACAAAGACTCATTATGAGACTCCAAACCTTGCTATATATAAATAATATTTGTAATAGAAGTTTTTCTTAGAGCACTTTGGAAGGGAGAGAAAGAAACCCACAACACTTAAAGATCAAATGATAATGGTTCAAAAATCTTGTTTTCAGACATTGCAAAGAATAATAGAGCATACATATTATCAATAAATATAAGTAAAGATTCAGACTCAGCTAATATCTTTCTATCGTGGTCAAGAGATCAAATCTGAAAGAGGACAAATTTAGTATGTATTCATATAGATAAGATTCTAAATAAATGATATTTACAAAGTATTGAGCATTTAATAAATGCCTCTCCATATAGACACTTAGCAATTGCTAACATTACAATGAATTTTCTATGAGGAAATTGAATATAAACAGTAGATTTGCTGCTGAGTTTGCCTGTGTTAGATGAATTGTCTCTAGGTCATGATATAAGAAATGATGGAATTTAAAATGTGAGTTCCAAACTGAGGTTCATAGAATACTTGGAAAGGATGACTGGAGCTCCCATGGGATCCCCAAGATCCTTTGAGAACAAATGTTATCTGAGTTAATCTGACATGTGGTAATTTTCTGGGTTTATGGTTTTCAACACTTACACTATCCCCACTTGCCATGCTTTCATTCATGATGCTATCTGCCATGTGACCATGTGAACTTCATCAGAGGTGAACTACTAAAACTTAGCCTTTCAGAAACTAAATGAACATCTTTTTTTTTTACAATCTTAGAAAGTATTAAAGATCTTTTTGTAATAACAAGGAGCAGACTAAGACAGAAAGAGCCTTAATCAAGGAACACATTGAATATTGACAATTCCTGAATATATGTGCTATGCTCCCTCCTCCCTCCCTGCCTCTCTCCCCCATCCCCCTCCCTCCCCCTGTCATTTTTCCTTTTTTCCTCTTCTATTTTCTTTCTATTTCTTAGACAGGAATTCATTCTATCCCTGCATGGTCTGGTTCTCTTTTATGTAGACCTGACCTTGAAATCATGATGATCACCTGCCTCAACCTTGTGTGCATTTTGATTTGAAGCATGGACAACTCTAACAACCTAGTTTCTAGTCTTTTTCTATTTGTAGCCTTTGTCCCTACCATGAAAAAGAACTCCTGCTTTGCTACATTGATGTTCCATCATAAAGTCTCATAATTATTCAGGAATTAGTAAAGTAGGTATATTTTGATGGCTATAACTAAATTAGCTATTATAAATATGAATAGTTCTTATTTCATAAGGTTAGTTCAATCATTCTTAGATGGTGTTTTTGTTATCTTTATGAACACTCAAATTGGAAAATCTTTCTTGGTATTAATTACTATGTATGAAAATAGAAAATGATAGAAAAATACAAATTATAGTGCTATGGGAAGAGAAGTTTCAGCTCAGGACCCTTTTGTCTGTCCTGATGAGAGGGTGCAAACATAGGCACCACTAACATTGCTGAAGAACAAAGTATATGTTACTTAAAACCAACTCAGAGATTAAGCTGTCTTTAATTAGGGCACAATTCATATACAACCTTGAGATTTTAGAATTCCTCTCCTATTACATAAGTCTAATGAATGAAGTCCCCCACAAGGCCACTTTATAACTATGTTTACAAAAGAAAACTCTTTAAATTTTATTCACTGGTGTATAAACTATGCTCTTTGAGCAATATTTTTAAAAATGGGTTTGGGGTTCTTAGCAAACTCTATAGGTGTAACGTAAGAGGCATCTAAATTTCATATATGAACATTATAAAGCCACTTTTTTATGATTCTCCAAATATAAGATCTTATATTCACACCTGGGTGACTCTTTCTTCCCCTGATTCCATCTCTTTCCATTAACCCCCATGTCAAAACTCTATGTTAACATGACTCTTAATGAATCTGGAACTCTGCTTCATAATGTCTCTTCCTGAAATTCTTCTCTTCTTCAAAACTGTAATTCCTACATTTACCTGAATGGAAGCCTTGAAGTGGAAAGGGAGTTTTCAGGCTGCTATGGACAGATGGTAGTGGCGGGAGTGGAACAATGTCCCTGAACTACTGACAAGCATAAGAGTAGATCTTTCTTGTTTGTGTGCTCTATGGAAATCAAGATTCTGTTTTCATGATGAGACTTAGAAAAATGCAATCACAATAAAAACATTACCTCAGTAAGATCTGGGAATTATTTTAGGGTAATTCAGTGATATGGTGATTATGATTAAAAGTAAACCATTTAAGAAACAAAATTTAAATATGATGTTAGAAACAAAGAGTGAAAATTGAAATGTATAGTCAACCCTAGAAAAGGTGCAGATTGTGAATTCCCAAGCATACTGGAAGTTTGTTGTGATATCTCATTGATAGAGGAAAATTGAGGTGTTTCTAAAACTGGGCAGTCAGGAACAACAGTGAAAACAGTTACCAGTCTCCAAATATCATCCTTGATGTTTACAGCATGAGATAAATAATGAGAAGAAAAAGTAAAATTTAGAATTTTAGAATGATTTTTTCTTGTTATAACTAATAGAAAATTTAAGAAACCACATTAGAATTAATCATATCATATTTAAAACCTTGGTTTCATAAGAGGAATATTTATACAAGAAATTTATCTTTTATTTAGTACTTGCAAGCTTAAGTATTCCCTTTACAGATTTGATATTTATATGTAAGATTCATTTATTCATAACATTTATATTCATTATTCACTAACAATTTCAGATTTATAAATGTATTTATAATAATTGCATTTGCTTTTATAATGTCTTATGCAAATGTAGGAGAGTATGTAAGAAGCATTTTTTGCTCTGGCCACTGTGGAGACACAGTCTCTCATGAATAGGTACTCTGAAGTCCATACCACCCTTTGTACTAATACTGGCCAACATGAGCTGTAGTTGGCATTATGCTTGCTACAGTTAGGCTGGAGTCAGCAATAATGGAAATACTCCAATTTAAAATGATGTTTTGAATATCAGCTGAAAATTTCACTTTCTTAATGTAAATCTTGTGTTGCTTATTTACTGGAGTAATTAAGTTAAACTAGTACTGATGTATAGGCCAGGACAAGCAGCCTGAATCCAAAGTTGACCTGTTGTTCCTTAAGGCAAGACTAAAATCATTAACATGCAACCCCTAACTCCAACTAACAAGCCCATCACATGGACAAATGATTTATGTATACTGCCTCATAAACTGCTCACCACAACTCAGTCCAGTCACTAATTATAATTTTATGCTATAGGTGGGGAAATTGAGGCTTGGAGATGTAACACTAATTTGTGTGTTTCTTATAAACAAAATATTAGGTGTGATTATATGGCACAAATGTGGCATAAAGATTTGGGGCCCTCATATAAATTTATATATTTTGTTATAAACATAAAGCAAAGTTTGTTTAGTACATTGCAAGGGGCAATCAGATTGTCTCAACAGATCTAGTAACATAGACATTGGAATTCAGAATTGCAATTCTGGAAGAGTGGTTTGATCAGGATGAGTTACTCTACTTGCAGGTTCTGGGCTAGTCATTCTTGCCATGTGACTAAAAGGCAATAAAGATTGACAGGTGTTCTGGTAAGAATGGGTGGCTCATGTAACTTTTATCAATGCACTCTCTTCTGTACAAATAGCACACACATACTCACACACACTTAAGGGCAGTCCTGGTTGCTCAGTGTTAGAACTGAACATGGGAATCTCTTTCTTTATTGTTGGTTTGAAGAGATAATGAACAAATGGTGTAAAAATTTAGTCTGGTGTGAAGAGATAATGAAAAAATGGAGTAAAAATTCTCACCTTAATCAATTTAATAATTTTGTACTTTATTGGCAGTGAAATGTTTGAAAATACTTATATATCTGGTAGCAATATAATCATAAGTAAAAAAGTGTGTTAGTAACAAGCTCACTTTGCACCATTGGTTTATCGTGATGTCAATCATAACTCAACAAGCTATCTCATTAACTGAGTGACTTTACACAACTTGTCTACTGTCTCTGTGCATGCTCCCTTACTTGAAAAGTGGTGGTTGTAATAATAATAATGACAAAGTTTATAAGAACAGATTTTATCAATTTGTGACTATGACTTTATAAGCCACAAAAAGCACTTTGCTAGGTCCTGACTCCATTAATTTAGTGATTTAGGCCACTGTTTTCAGAAGAAGTACACAAGTTTCTAAACATGCCTTGGTATAAAAGTGGCTGGATTCACTCCTGACAGGGAAATCAGGTAGGCTAATTGCACATATTCGCCTCTGCACATCCAAATCTCATCCCTAGATATTTAGCAGACCACCTGCTTCAGCCTCCCCTTTCTTCCCTCTCCTATCTTCAGTGGATCACACAGTTTTTCTCTTAACTTGCTTCTCCACACTCATGGATTTAGCTCATCTTCCAGTTCCAGCAGACATCCCCTCAGAAGCTAAAGCCTACTCCAGCAAACGAAAGAAGAGGTAGGTTAACTACAGATCTTCACACCTCATTCTTAGCTCCTCTGAAACCAATGTCCCAGTCTCATAACCAGGTCTGCAGGAGACCACCTGCTGTGGCCTCCTGTCTTTCCTAACTCCCATCTGCAAAGGGTCACACAGATCTCCCCCTCCAAACCTCTCTCTTTCCACTCCTTGATAAATCCCAACCTATAACCTCAGCAGGCAATTTCTGGGCACCTGTAGGCTACTCTAGCCCAGGAGCAAGTAGGTTAAGTGAAAGTCTTCCTGTCTCCCTCAGCTCTTCCAAATTCAATCTTCAAGTCTCATTCCCAGCTCTTTATCAGAACACTCCTCCCTCTGTGCTCCAAATTTTTAGGGCAGAAAGCAAATCCTGGGCCCAGGAAATTCCTCTCTGAATGAGTCTAAGTACTGTGAAGATACCATCTAGTTAAGAAACAAAAGGAAAGGTTCGACTCAACCATAGGTCCTGTGTCCAGGATCCATGTGAGATATCACTGGATACCCATGATCTGTTTAGGTGTATCATTGTGTGGTTGCCACCCTTATTTTGTATTTATATGTGTTTCTCTAGATGATTGTGTTTCCATTTGTGTCTGCCTCTGTGTGTTTCTATCACTTTTGTTGACTGGAGAAGCAGAACTAAAATTGAAAGGATGTAAGCTGTCCAATGACCACAGTCATGGTTGACCTCCAGACAATACACATTTTGACAAAGGCTCATAGGCCACACCAGGCCACTCACCTGTATTGTTACACTGCCTCTTACTGTGGCAACTGTGACAATGGAAGAAGCATGATACTTTTGTTTCTATGACGATAACTGGGAGTCCCAAGTGTCAATGGTAGCTATGTCTTTCCCTATCATAATGAATAATTTTCTCTGATGAGAGAGACCACCTCCATTCCAGCACCCCCATTTGAATTGAGATGTGTCTCATGTTAAATATCTGAATTATTTTTGCCTGGCCAGCTTGGACAAAGAAACCCAAAGCATTCATCTGTTTTCTCAGCCTCACTGGAGGAAACTGACCTGCTCACCCCTTCCTATCCTGGATCATTTTCTTCTGGCTTGTTTAGCTTGATGTCTGCTTACCATTCCCAGGTCCTATAACTATTTTCTGTGTGGAAGTAGAGTGAGTCTCACTGTGGTTCAGGGAGGGAAATAGATCTTCAAGTCTCTTGTGCTCTCTGATTCTTTGACAGTCTGCTGAAAGGAGCTGGCTCTTTCAGGGTAGAGGAAAACGTATTCCCCCAGTTTTTTCAGGGTGGGGAGAAAGGTCAACTCCTTCCCTATTCGTGGTTTGAATTCCCCTCACTACCAGTGATTTGTAAAATAACTCCCAAAACCTCCATTGTGGAGAAGTCAAAGGTTCTCATCAGCATGATGAGAACTGTTTTAAAGTTAGAGGGTGACAGACTTTTATTTACTGGAGTAATTTCTTTTTTTAGTAACTACTGGTGTAATCTCTGTTTTGCTGGGGTAGTGTAGGGTAAAAAGAACCAAGGAAAGAACACCCTGACCCTCATTTAATCCCAAGATCATGGCCAAGGATAAACACCCTGACCTGAACTTGACCCCAGGATCAGGGCTTGAAATTCCACCAATAACCCAACCCAGAATCAGGCTACAAACCTCACAAATTTCAAGCCACTCCAGGAGGCTCTGCCACCAGGAAACCCTATAAAATCTCTTGAATGAGTTTTGTTGTGTGGTGGTATGACACTTTCGCTAGAGTGGAACTCAGCTCTAACAGTTTTTTGCCTGGGTCAGAGAAAAGCAGAGCTGTGATATTTTTCCCTGGGAAAACTTATCCCTAGAGGATCAGAGTTGATACACTCTGGGGGCCTAAAAAGAGCTGTAACACATTCACTGGGGAAACTTTCCCCTAGAGTAGCAGAGCTGTAACACTTTCCCTGGGGATATTTTCCCCTAGAGGAGCAGAGCTGTAACACTTTCCCTGGAGAAATATTCTGCTAGAAGAGCAGAGTTGTACCATTTCCCCTAGGGAAACCTGTTCCAGGGACAGAACTTTAACCTTCTATGCTTACAGTAATTTTGTGGTATTGATTGGCTCCCGACTGCCAGGATCTCTTTTCATCTGAGCTGCAATGCTTATAGATATAGGCAGCAACCAATCCTAAGAAGGTATCTGCAAACACTGGAAAATATTTATAGCCTGTCATTGTTATTGCGCTAGTGGAAAGGTATCTTGGCAATAGTTAGAATTTAAGGATTATCACAAAGTTAGAGGACACAACAACCCTCACACAAAAGGTTTATTGGGAGGGAAAAAAATCCAGGAGGGTGGCTGCCTCTGTTCATGTGAGAAACAGCAAAGAACTGCTCAGAGGACAGGGTTTATACAGATTTTCTTGGGGTATGGGGTGAAGAAGAGCTTTCTAGGGTAAAGCTTTCCAGGATGGGGATTGGTAGAATTTCAAATATAGAACTTTGCTTTTTGTTATGTAGAAGGGAGGCAAAGTCCAGCTGTTAGGGCAGTAAGTCTATGAAACCTGGCTGCTGGAGCTCCTCAAAGTGAGGGGCCTGGCCACTTGTGTGGTTTGAGAGGCTTTCTTAACCCAAACAGGAGGCCTGATTTCACTAAAGTTGAACTCCCAATGATCCTTAGGGCCATTTTCTTGAGCCTGGATCATTTGTATGATCTTACCTAGGCCATTGAGGTTGGTTTACCTGAGCACAGATAGAACATCTAAAAATGTTATCTTCAGTCATGCTGTCACAGTTTAGAATATAATATCTGGGACTGAGGAGTTCGGCAGTTTTCAAGGCTCCTAGAATGAGTCCGCCATCCAGTAGCATTCACCATCCTTTATCCTATGTGTCTAGATCTCATTTTTCCCAGTCAATTGTTGTAAAAAGGCCACTTGTTTGTTTCCCAGCCTCCCGGCAGCTCAGGCACAAAATAACCACACAGAAACTGTATTATTTAAATCACTGATTGGCCCATTAGCTCTAGCTTCTTATTGGCTAACTCTTACATATTAATTTAACTCATCTTTATTAATCTGTGTATTGCCATGTGGCTGTGGCTTACCAGGTAAAGTTCTGTTCAGCCTTGGTCTCCGGCAGGGGGCACATGGCTTCTCTCTGTCTCTGCCTCCTTTCTCCCAGAATTCAGTATAGTTTCCCCACTTACCTCTATTACCTGCACAAGCTCAAGACAGTTTCTTTATTAACCAATGGTATTCACAGCTTACAGAAGGAAATCCCA